>ML840821.1:28574-41443 GCA_009831015.1 Picea engelmannii | reverse complement strand
GTTGTTTTTTTCTTTTTCCTTCTTCTGGATTGATGCATTACTTATCTCAATTTACTCGGCAAGTTTTACTTCATGCAACGATTAAATTTATTGCATTCTCAGCACAGGTTTAGATTGCATTTCAACACCTATGTATGCGATGTTTCCAACTTATTTTGAACTACGTTTTAATATTGACCACTCTGGAACATGTACCAAATGTTTAAGAGACAACGTTGTAGTCAGCAAAATTATAGTTAAATTTTAGCTGTCGATTTACATTTGAATTACAAGGATAGTATACCGGATCAATTATGAAAGAGAAATCATTTTATTGTTTATCCATTGTTGTGTGAAAGGAGTTAGTCTCTGTAAATTTTAATTATCAGATTGGAATCTATCATTGCAAATAAAAATTTTATTGTTGTTGAATACAGTCACTTGCAACCCAAGAATTCCCTTTTTCCCTTGCCATGCGATTTTCTCCCCGTTGGTTTTATTAATTCAGCAAAGAAGAGGACAAGCAGTCACCGACAACCGATTTATTTTGTCGACGTTGGTTTTATTATTTCAGCAAAGAAGAGGAAAAAATAGTGGCCAACAGTCCATCTGTCTATGATCCAACTGAGTTGTTATCATGTGATTTAGCGTGAAAACAGTGGTGTATGGTGGGCTAAATGTTACTATGTATTGGCTCGCATGTCCTCTGTGTTTTTGGGTAGCGTGTTCTTGTGTATTGAGTAGCATAAATGGGTGTTTTTTCCATGCGATTGTTGCAGTTTCTATGGGAATTTGGTGGTGTCTTTAACAACAACGAATCCCCCTTGATCTTTGACAGTATTTTAATTATTATGCAAGCAAAAATTTTGACATCCAACTTATGGCATGCAGCTGACTAATAACAAATCTATTGCAGTGATGTTGTGAATAACAACGTTGGGTCACTGAGTTTCCTGTGTTTGGGCTGGTTAATTTATTGCATTTATGACTGGGTAGTTTAGCGATTTTTGTGCATATCTCAGATCCGTGAATTAGCTACGTACCTGCGTTTTTCTTGGAGCTTTTAGTGATTAACATGTCACCCCCTATTGGGGCATTTTTCCTGGTTTCCACTTAGCATTCCCATATATGATCATGGTTAGACACCTATCTTTATTAACCGTGGCTTTATAGTTTATCCATCAATGGTCTGGTCATTGCATCACGAACTTTATGGTTGCTTTGGAGGCTCTGTAACCGCTTCTTTTGTGATTGTTTTTGGCTGGGTGTGATTTGTTGCGTCGATGATGAATAGACAACAATGTTTTGGAGTGTTAGCACATTAATTGTGTAGTGCATGAGTTTCTTTATGATTATGGTCGGCATCAATTTTTAGGTAATGACAGGGTTTTCAGGAACAACAGTAATAAGCTCTGCGTTTATTATCCTGTTAACTCAGCATTGTTGGTATATACAAGACTACGAAACCATGCCTCCTTTGGACAGCAGTAGCGAGTCGAGTTATTTCAGCGTAGACCTTCAAGGACAACAAAACTTACACTTAAAGGAGAACAATTCATCTTGATAGAAATTTAACGAATGCAATAAATCCCTCGCTAATTATAACGATAGTGATTTAATGATTACAATACTATTTTTTCCATCTCCTTGACCGTAATTTACATACCCAGATAGTGTTTTTATTTTGTGACATCGTTAATTATTGGACCACATTCTTATTGATGTTGTTAGGTTAAGACAACACTTCTTATGATGATAACAATGATCTAGCAAACAACCATCTCTTATAGTGTTCAGTTTAAAGGATATCCCTTCGGCTTTAATTAGGGGGTTTTCACTTGTTTTAAAGGGTTGCTCCCATTGTGTTATAGTCAAAGGATCGTGAGTCCTCCTTAAGAACCTTCTCATCCGATGTTGGAATTGGAAAAATAGTTGCACTAAGCTAATTGTTGATAACGATTATTTAAGGTGTATAGAGTTTTGTTTGTCACATTAGATTTCATTACGCCTGGGATTTAATTGGTTGTAGGAATGTTACAGTCACCAGATTTTTGCACGTCTTGTGGACTGGTCATTTCGAGGCTAGGGTTAGTCATCTTTGGGTTCAACTGTGCATTTTATCTCCTAGCATGTTCGTTGTTCCTGAGTCATCGGTCCAGATACGTTATGCTACGCCAGAGATATTGTTGCGCCTACCGCCTGGGGACGGCATGATCTCTGATGATCGGATCATTGTGCACCCCAACAAAATGAGGTGAATGATAACTTGGCTAGAGTTTGAGCTTCCACGATGAGCGTTTGTCCCAACGAGGTTGTTGTGTTGGGATTGTGGATGTTGTCCTTAGCTAGTAGGTATCTTCGTGTGTTGTGTTGGGTGAGAGGTCATTTCTTCTTTGATTCATGCATGTTTCACCCAACTTCTCGATGCACTAATGTTTAGAGTCATAATTTCTCGTTGCCTGGACTACGTGCTTGCGTTCATCGTCAGTTGTGTGGTTAACTGTTGTCGTTGTCAACTTCTTTCCTAGAAACAAAAAAAAAAAAAAATGCACTTTGCTTAGCTTGTTTTCGTAATGATAGGGGTTGTTACATATGGTATCAGAGCAGGTTCAACCCTGTGACTATGGATCGCCAGGCTTTCCAATGCAGTAAACTTGTGAGTATTAACCCTTCCATTAATTAAAAACCTTAACGTGTCTGTGCGGTGATTGCATTTAGAGGATTCCTCAAAGGTTCACAATGTGGTTTCGTGCAAGGAGTTGCGACGCCTCCAGAAGTTCCCGCACCCTCAGAGTCAAACCCCTAAGGGGAAGAGAAAGTCCTTGGGCACGATTTTCTTGTTGTAAGGGATGATGATGGTCTGACAAGGCCCTTCCTGGTAATGTCAAAGGGCCTTAATTCACCATTGGTACTGAGATGAGGCCAGGGATCATGTACCCCTAAGGGTCCACAGTGCGCCCTAGCTGGTACCATTAGCATCCACTGAGAACTCGAGAGATTTTAGTCTGAAGTTCATGAGTGTCGCAGACCGCTATTTCGTCGAGGCATGGTTGTATATCAAGGCGTTGTGCTTCACGCTTCGCGTTTATGACCTCTAGCATGAAGGTCTGCATGGCGGTGTTTAACTGAAGGGGAGCGCTCTTCTATGGTGGAATATGCTCATGCCACTTTTTAACATGGTTGTCGACGACGTGTCTTGGGAACTATTCAAGGAACGGTTCCAGGAGAGGTATATTTCTGAGGAATTCATAAGGCATCATCTCAACGAGTTCAATGCCTCGCGACAAGGTAGTTGCACAGTGCCCAAGTACGAGGCCCGTTTTGGAGCTGCTTCGGTATGCTCCGCACCAAATCATCGAGAAACTTAAGGTCAAGAATTTTGAGTTGGGCCTTATTGTTAGAAATCAGCTTCTACTTTGGGTACCAGGATTACTAGACTGAAGAAAGTGTGTTGGATTGTGGGGAGCCACATTACCAACATTACTCCCCAAAAGAAGGGGTCAGATCATCTTGATCAGTTGGACCCACTACCATGGGAGTTTTGGGCAAGGCCCATCGAATTCATGTAGCAGTGAATAACTGTCGAGCAGAGCACTAGTCAACTGCGCTTGAGACGTCAGGTACCATCGCTGACAAAATCCTTGGTATTTGATAGATCCCGGTGCTATCGAGAGTTTCATTTCTGGTGCAGCGCTAAAAAGGATTAAGTTGAAAGAAGTCGAACATGGTGAGATTAGCTTGTAGAGATGGATTTGGGAACCAAATAGAAGGTTGGAGGAAAGGTTACGGGCTGTACCCTTAACCGGGGAGATTTTTCCACCAGGGCCAACATGTATGTCACGATCTTAGGATCTTACAATGTCATAATCGGTATGGACTGGTTGGAATTGCTTGAGGCGATACTCAACTGTAAGATGAAATGGTTGAGATTGGTCGATGATGAGGGACAGAGACGCATGATTGTAGGATGGAACCAGGGGGTTTCCCTGAGGTTCATCTCTTCCTTGAATCTATGGAAGAGCATGCACAATGGATGTAATATTTATGTGATCCTTGAGTGAAACGATAAGGGAGTAACGGAAGGTCTAGAACACCTTCTGATGGTGAGAGAGTTTGCAGACATCTTCCCAGAGGAGTTACCTGGGATGTCGCTGGAGAGGGAATAGGAATTTACGATAGACCTAAAACCGGGGACTGAACCATTAGCGAGAACGCCTTATCATTTGTAAACCCCTGAGTTATAGGAGTTGAGAATGCAACTGAAGGAGTTCCTAGACCTGGGACTCATACGCCCTAGTGTGTCACCATGGGTTGTGCTTTTAATTTTCATACGAAGGAAGGATGGGTCATGGAAACTCTGCATTGACTACCATCATTTGAACAAGGAAATGATAAATAATTAGTATCCACTACCAAGGATTGATTCTTTGTTCGATCAGATGAAGGGTGCAACAGTGTTTTCCAAGATTGATTTGCGATCAGGATATCACCAGTTGTGGATCAAGGAGGATGACGTCCCTAAGACCGCCTTTAAGATGAGGTTTGGACATTACGAGTTTACTGTTTTACCATATGGAATGACAAATGCCCCAGGGGTATTTATGAGTTTGATGAACGAGGTTCCGTGAGTACTTGGACAAGTTCATCCAAGTATTCATAGACGATATTTTGATTTTCTCTCTGACGACGAACGAGCATGACAAGCACTTGCGCTTGGTACTACAGTGTCTGCGAGAGCACAAATTGTATGGGAAGTTGTCCAAATGCTCGTTCACTACTTAGGGCATGTCATCTCCAGCGAAGGTATCACCGTGGATCCGACAAAGGTCGAGGCTATTATGGAATGGCCTACGCCGACAAATGTCCCAGAAGTGCGCAGCTTCATGGGTTTAGCAGGATACTATTGACGATTCATCGAGGGATTTTCAAAGATAGAAAATCCGATCATGGAGTTGCAGAATAAGAATAAGAAGTTTGTTTGGACCAACAAATGCGTGGAATATTTTCGAAGGCTCAAAGAGATGTTGACAACGAAACTGATACTAAAGGTCCCTGACATGGACGTGGACTTCTTGGTATGCACTGACGCATCCAAGGAAGGATTAGGTGGAGTCTTGATGCAATACGGTCGAGTGATCTCTTATATCTCGAGGAAACTAAGAAGGCATGAGGAGAACTATGTGACACACGATTTGGAGTTGTTGGCCATTGTATATGCCTTGAAGTTTTGGAGACACTACCTATTTGGATGAAAATTTGATCTAAATACGGACCACTGTGGACTACAACACATCTTTACACAAAGCAACTTGAATGTGCGACAATGACATTGGTCGGAATTGCTTAGCGAGTAGGATTTCGAGATTTCTTACATAAAAGGAATAGTGAACAGAGTGGCATATGAATTGATTCAAAGATTACACATCTTTTCAGTGTTTCCTCTTCAGAAAAATCTATGTGAAAATATTCTAACCTTACAGTGTGTCGATGACCGATACAAAGAGGTCAAGGATTTTATCAGACAAAACACAATGATGGTACCAAGATTCAAAGGATTTTCCCTTGACGACGATGGACTATTGAGGTTTAAAAATCGGATTTATGTACCACCGAACGAGGAGTTGAGGAGTTTGATCCTAAATGAGGCTCATAGAGCAGTGAACCTGGCTCACCCAGGAGTCACGAAGATGAGGCTGGACCTTAAACCCTTATTCTTCTGGAAGGGAATGAAGGAAGACATAGTTAACTATGTGGCCATATGTCTAGAATGTTAACAGGTAAAGAATGAACATTGACATCTATCAAGATTACTACAGTTAGATGCTATTCTAGAGTTGAAATGGGAGGTTGTTTCGAGGGATTTTATTGTTGGAGTGCCACTAACGACAAGGATACACAACTCGATTTTTGTGTTAGTCGACACCCTGACGAAGAGTTCTCATTTTATTCCTGTGCGTACGACGCATCAGACACCTGATATATCTCTAGTTTTCCTCAGTGAGATTTTGAGGCTACATGTCATACCTAAGAGGATTATATTGGATTGAGTATCGACATTTACTAGATGATTTGGACTAGTTTCCAAGAGGCCTTGGGAACCCGACTTAACTCTAGTACTTTGTATCACCCAGACACTGACAGGCAGACCAAACGAACGAGCCAGACCTTGGAAGACCTATTGCACATGTTCATGATGGACCAATAGAAGTGTTGGGAAGAATTCTTTGCACTGGTATAATTCAATTATAACAACATTTACCAAAGCGCCATTAAGATGGTGCCCTTCAAGTTTCTTTATGGGAAACCATGTCAGACACCTTTCAGTTGGGGTCGGCTTGAGGATAGGGTCTTGGTGGGACTGGAAGAAATCCAAGACATGGAAGATTAAAGGCAAACTATAAGACAAAGTATCAAGGAAGCACAAGATCAGCATAAGAGTTATGATGATGCGCGTCGTGTCGAACGTAGTTACGATGTGGCGATCCACTATTTTTGCGGCTGAAACCGCATAATAGTTCGATCAAGTTCGTAAAAGGGGATAATTTATCTCCTAGGTTCATGGGATGCTATGAGACTGTGTAAAAGAGAGGCCCGTGGCCTAGTGAATAGCCTTTCTTGATTCTTGAGGCATATGAACGATGTCTTTCACATCTTTGTTTGAGACTTTATGATTAGTGAATCTACACATGTTTTGACTTTAGCACCTTGCGGGTGTCAGATGAGAGCGCACTCAGGACTGAGCCGATCCGCATCCTGGATCATCTCATTCAATAGCTACGACATCAAATAGTAGATGAGGTCAAGGTCTAGTGGGAAAACTATAGTTCGCACCCGGTGACCTTGGAGGACGCATATGATATGCGCCAATAGTTTCCATTTTTGTTGGATAGATAGACTTATGATACTGTGATACACATTATTTCGGCACATATACTATGAAACTTTGGGACGAAGTTTAGACCAAGAGGATGTGTATGTAACATCTCGCTCTTGCATTCACTGAGCAAACTTATTCTTTGAGGACACTTTCTTGCAAGTGATCCGGATTATTATACTATTGGACATTTGATTATGATTATGAGGCATTATGGATTGATTACATGTTATTTTGTTGTATTGACATAGACGGGTGTTATTGACTTGATTTTCCTGAGTGTGCAGGATTTTGGAACTCGAGGATGCAGAGGCATCAATGAAACCCCTTGGATTCTGGACTGTGTCAGGGAGTGGACAATGGGGGTTTGATTGTTGTATATATGACATTTGTGCATATTGTTATATGATATGATTATGGATATTACTTATGAAATGATTCACTGATGATGCAGGCTAACGATAGCTTGTCGACCAGACTCCATATGGAGTAGAGCGGTCATGCACGACTACCAAAGACGTTGAGGGAGAGGTGTGGACAACAACCCTACCACAGCCTACTAACACTCCCACTGTGGCTCAAACTATAGGTTAATGATTACCCAGTTCGAGAAAACCCACGATGTCGTGAGGGCAGACTGTGACAGTCGCTCACGATGATTCTAAGCGGCGCGCAATAAGGAAGGGGCCTTATTCCTTAGAGGCCCTTAGTCTCCCACAAGATCACCTGGCGGAGTATTGACTCCAGGGGTTTTTGATGTATACCAAGTCAGTCAAGAGGTGAGTGGCACCCTTGGAGAACAGAGTGTGTCCTAAAGGGCATGTTGCACAAGAAAAAAAAATGAGAATAGGCGAGTGGAACCCTTGGAGCATGTAGTGCATCTTAAAGGGCACATCACGCAAGGGAAACAAAAGGAGGTGAGTGGCACCCTCGGATCACCTAGTGCATCCTGAAGGGCACGTCGCGTTGTTAACTAATAAGTTATTAAACCTAGATGGCCTTAGAAAAAGAAAAAGGGAAAGGGGTAATTTTCTACAGTTTCCATTTTGAGTTTTAAATGAAAAGGGCAAGAGGGAAATTTAGAAGAATTGGGAAACTAGGAAAAAGCGAGAAACATAAAAAGAAAGGAGAAACACAAGGAAAAAGCAAAAAGTATAACTTAGTAATGTATCTAGCATTTAACAACTTTCTAAATTAAACTCAACTAGTAAATTAGTAAGGGGGAAAGTCATTAAAACGTGTAAGGGAATATGGGGACACCTAGGAGCGATTCTAGGAATGATTTTAGGTGGGTGAGGGAAATAGGGGTAATTAATTAATTAAGGAAATTAATTTATGGTGCAATGAAGGGGATGGGTGACACATGTACGGGGAGGATTATTATGAATTAAATTATTGAACAATAAATTAAAAGGGATTTTTAGAAAGTAATTGACTTAGAAAATCTATATAAAGGAGGGAGGAGGAGGATGATGGATGTCTTCTGTGATGCGTAACGCTACGCTGCAGAATTTTAGAAATGAATGACTTAGCTTGTGGGAGTTGGGATTCCCATCTCGGTGAGAAGTGGTAGCTTGGCCTTGCGAGGTGAGTTGGGAGCTAGTTGATCTCTGGTTCAGTGTGCGTGGCCCCTTTGCGGCTCGGGGGGCTAAGGGGGAAGAAGAGTAACCCTAGTGTTGGTTGGGAGGTACCGGTGAAGTCTCATCGATCGGCAAGAGGGAGCTACACAGAGCACGTGGGACAACAACTCAGAGTGGGCTACATGAGATACGGTACGCTTCCTTTATTTCTGCATGATCGATTATTGGTATACTTTATGCTCTTAGTATGTATGTTAATTGGGTAAATAAAATGGTTGACTTAGCATTTTAATTGATGACTGATTTTCCCCATAGCCTTAAGCTCATTGTGGATTGATTCCCTTGGGTTTTTATCCCTGCATGTCTTGACCATCCTATGGTTTTATTGATTTTTGATGATTGGCGGTTTATAAATTTTTCCTTCGTCCCCAACTCATCAGTCCACGCCTGAGGAGTCAGCTAGGAGCCTAATCTATGGTCATCACTTCAGTGTTAATAGACCTATGTATCTAAACGCCCAACTTTTCTATGCGTGGATGATGAGCGAAGTATGTGTTTCCCAATCGTATGCCCATGTTGATTGTTATTGGTTGATTGATGGTCATGGCGCCTTATGGCGATTGAGTAATTCTACGATTATTTATCCCTTCCTTCCTTGATCCTCTTATTACACTATGCATTTGATGAAATGATCTTTGCATATTTAATGAAATGTCGTCTGCAGTTTTAATGCTTCTCCCGACGAATTTGTTGTGAGACTTTTATACATCTGGTCTTTCTTTTTCTCTGCGATTTTACCTCTGCACAATGATATTTTTGAATAATTTAGCTTGCGTAATTTCCTACTCGAATGACCATTTATAAATTATTCTGGACTCTGTTTTGGGTGTATTGGCTGGAGACATTACTTGGGATACTCTGCGATCTTCACCCTTCTTTTTGACTACAATCATTACCTAGTTGAGTGCATTTTCGAGGCATTTTTATTACTGTTTGGACTGCGTTTTTATTTAGAACTCATCGATTGAATTGCAATGCACAACAGCGAATTGCTTAGCAGACAACAGACTTCTGCTCCACAAAATTTTGGCATCACGCCCATTTTTATATCTCTGCATTTTTTTCTTAATAACCTCTACGTTTAACAAGTTGCCTAAGTGGTTGTTTTTTTCTTTTTCCTTCTTATGGATTGATGAATTACTTATCTCAATTTACTTGACAATTTTTACTTCATGCAACGATTAAATCGATTGCATTCTCAGCACAGGTTTAGAATGCATTTCAACACCTATGTATGAAGCGTTTCCGGCTTATTTTGAACTACATTTTAATATTGACCGCTCTGGCACATGTACCAAATGTTTAAGAGATAATGTTGTAGTCATCGAAATTATAGTTAAATTTTATCTGTCGATTTACATTCGAATTACAGGGATAGTATACCGGATCAATTATGAAAGAGAAATCATTTTATTGATTATCCATTGTTGTGTAAGAGAAGTTAGGCTCTGTAAATTTTAATTATCATATTGGAATCTATCATTGTAAATAAATTTTTGATTGTTGTCGAATCCAGTCACCTGTAACCCAAGAATTCCCTTTTTCCCTTGCCATGCGATTTTCTCCCCATTGGTTTTATTAATTTAGCAAAGAAGACGACAAACAGTCACCGGCAACCGATTTATTTTCTCGACGTTGGTTTTATTAATTCAGCAAAGAAGAGGAAAAAGTAGTGGCCAATAGTACATTTGTCTATGATCCAACCCAGTTGTTATCATGTTATTTAGCATGCAAATAGTGGTGTATGGTGGGCCAAATTTTACGATGTATTGGGTTGCATGTCCTCTATGTTTTTGGGTAGCGTGTTCTTATGTATTGAGTAGCGTAAATGGGCATTTTTGTCATGTGATTGATGCAGTTTCTATGGCGTTTTGGTGGTGTCTTTAACAACAACGAATGCCCCTTGATATTTGACAGTGTTTTAATTATTATGCAAACATAAATCTTGACATCCAACTTATGGCATGCAGTTGAATGACAATGAATCTATTGCACTGATGTTCTGAATAATAGAGTTCGGTCACTGAGTTGCCTGTGTTTGGGTTGGGTAATTTATTGCATTTATGACTGGGTAGTTTAGCGATTTTCATGAATATCTCAGGTCCGCGAATCAGTTACGTACCTGCGTTTTTCTTGGAGATTTTAGTGATTAACCTGTCACCCCCTGTTGGGGTATTTTTCTCGGATTCCACTTAACATTCCCATATATGATCATGGTTAGACACTTGTCTGTATTAACCATGAATTTATAGTTTATCCATCAATGGTCTAGTCATTGCACGACGAACTTTATGGTTTCTTTGGAGGCTGTGTAATCGCTACGTTTGTGATTTTTTTTGGCTGGGTGTGAGTTGTTGCGTCAATGCTAAATAGACAACGATGTTTTGGAGTGTTAGCATATTAATTGTGTAGCGCAGGAGTTTCTTTATGATTATGGTCAGCAACCATTTTTAGGTAATGACAACATTTTGGGGAACAACAGTAATAAGCTCTGCGTTTATTATCATGTTAACACAACATTGCTGGTATATACAAGACTTCGAAACCATACCTCCTTTGGACAACAGCAGCGAGTCCAGTTATTTCAGCGCAGACCTTCAAGGATAACAAAATTTACACTTAAGGAAGAACAATTCATCTTCATAGCAATTTAATGACTGCAATGCATCCCTTGCTAATTATAACAATAGTGATTTAATGATTACGATACTATTTTTTCCATCTCCTTGAACGCAATTTACATACCTAGATAGCGTTTTTATTTTGTGACATCGTTAATTGTTGGACCGTGTTCTTATTGATGTTGTTAGTTTAAGACAACACTTCTTATGATGATAACAATGATCTAGTAGACAACCATGTCTTACAGTGTTCAATTTAAAGGATAGCCCTTCGGTTTTAATTAGGGGGTTTTCACTTGTTTTAAAAGGTTTCTCCCATTGTGTTATAGTCGAAGGATCGCAAGTCCTCCTTAATAACCTTCTCATATGATGTTGGAATTGGAAAAATATTTTCACTAAGCTAATTGTTGATAATGATTATTTAAGGTGTGCAGAGTTTTGTTTGTCGCATTAGACTTCGTTATGCCTGGGATTTAATTGGTTGTAGGAATGTCACAGTTGCCATATTTCCATGCGTGTTTTGGAATGGTCATTTGGGGGATGGGGTTAGTCGTCTTGGGGTTCGATTGTGCATTCGATCTCCTAGCATGTTGGTTGTTCCTGAGTCGTCGGTCCAGATAGGTTATGCTGCGCCAAGGATATTGTCACACCTATCACCTGGGGATGGAATGATCCCTAATGATGGGATCATTGAGCGCCCCAACAAAATGAGGTGAATGATAAATTGGATGGATTTTGAGCTTCCGAACTGGGCATTTGTGTTTGGATTGTGGATGTTGTCCTTAGCTTGTAGGTGTCGTCATGTGATTTGTTGGGTGGGAGGTCAGTTCTTCTTTGATTCATGCATGTTTCTCCCAGTTGGTCGATGCACTAGTGTTTATAGTAGTAGTTTCTTGTTGCCTGGACTGGGTTCTGTTAGGACCACACAATGTACCTTTTTGCCCACACTTTTTTCCACCATTACACCCTTGTTTCACTCACATTTAAACTCACATTATTACTTTACCCTATCTTCCCAAAGGTATACAATGTCTCTTCTCTTTACTATATGTTTAATCTGTTTTGCATATAATTTTACATTACTCTCGTACTTAACCATTCATCAGAAATGTATAAGTGTTGAAACAGTTTGAACTGCAGATTAGCATTGAGGCTTGTTGCTGAAACAGTTAAAGCACGCAAACCCTGTGGCTGAAACAGTCTGTGCCTAAACAACAACTCACACAGAAGAAGTTGTTACACAGTCCGTGGTCAATGATGCTGAAAAAACAACTCACACAGAAGAAGTTGTTACACAGTCCGCGGTCTACGATGTTGAAACAACAACAATAAACTTTTACATTGACCACAACAACCGCACCTTGAGCTAGCATTAACCATCGCTGTTGCATGAGACCAAGTTGCTGAAACAGTCAGAACGCAAATCCCGTGGCTGAAACAACCCGCGATTTGCGATGTTGAAACAACATACAACAGCAATAACAGGAAAACAAATAAAGAACTTGTTACTCCAGCCGCAACAACAACACCCCACTCAGCACTTGTAATAGCATTCTGTTACGAGAGACTACGATACCCTATTCTGGTATAGAAATCGTATCTGACTAAGAATAGGATTCAGATGTGCAAATGTAATTTGATGATCAAATTGTATCGAAGGGATTCTCCTCTTTAAATAAGAGGAAATCATCATTAGAGAGGACCTTCTATTTTTTCTAAGAAAGGATTTACAGAAAGGGACGTGTTTTTACGTCA
>ML840821.1:0-21424 GCA_009831015.1 Picea engelmannii | reverse complement strand
TCAGTACCTCTTTTTAGAGGGGGCTCCTACCCCTCATTGCAATTAATTCTTTTTAATTTAATTTCTTTAGTATTAGATTAGATTTCGTTTACTAATAATCCCCATCAAGAAATACCATGTTACAATTGATTTTTGCAGATTCTCGGTCCAAGCAAAGGCCTACTAAGAGAGGACGATCCTACTTCAAGAAGAGGCAAGATTTCCCATTGCTGAAACACCACTATTCAACAACTTTTTTCTCTTTATCCATTGCTGAAACACCACTGTTCAACAACCTTTTGACTTTCTCCCATTGCTGAAACACCACTGTTCAACAATTTTTCACATCCTTTTCCTCATCACTGAAACACCATTGTTCCGCAATCTTCCACATTTCCCCCCACTGCTGAAACACCACTATCAGCAACCTTTCGCGATTTTCCCATTACTGAAACTCCATTGTTCCACAATCTTCCACATTTTCCCCCACTGCTGAAACACCACTGTCAGCAACCTTTCGCCATTCTCCCATTACCGAAACTCCACTATTCCGCAATCTTCCACATTTCCCCCCACTGCTGAAACACCACTGTCAGGAACCGTTCGCCATTTTCCCATTGCTGAAACTCCACTGTTTCACAATTCTTTACATTCTCCCACTGCTGAAACACCACTGTCAGCAACCGTTCGCCATTTTCCTATTGCTGAAACATCACTGTTACACAATTCTTCGTCATTTTTCCCATTGTCAAAACACTACTGTTCGACAATTCTTCACATTTTCCCATTGACGAAACAACACCATTCAACAATTATTTCGCCCTTCTTTCTACGGCTGAAACACCACTTCCTCAGCAGTATTTTGCAACATCACTCTTCAACAAACATTTCTCTGTTCTTCCTACGGCTGAAACACCAACTTTTCATTATTTTCTGTCAATAATCTTTTGCGCTCTCATACTACATTTTGTCCTTCCAGTCAACAAATCCTTGATACAATTCATCTAACAAATCAAAAGTCTCTGCGATGGCCACTGCAGAACTATTATAGACAGGCATTATATTTTGTTTGAAGTATGAATCAAAAGGTAAGGGTGAGGTATGTAAATTCTATGTAAATACAATTAAGCTATAGTTAATGAGAAGATTCCAAAGCATTATTACCGCTTGTGTAAAATCATTATTAGCCGCACTAGAAGGGGGGGAAGAAATATCAAACTTTTATACCATCATTTCACACGAATTAACCACCGCCATTCCTATTTACCATCCTTTTGTTTGTTTCACCACCATTTGCATGCCTTCACTCGAAAAACTTACTCTGCACATAAGTTGTTACTCGACTCTTTGACGGTGTATTTTACTGAGATGTTAGCTATGGGAGGCTCTATTATATGGTATGAACCTGCCACAATAGCCCTGTTAGAACTGTATCCAGAAGAGTATCAATTTTTTCTACAGGCAGGATGGCTCGGTTATTTTCAGAGGCTCCAGGGATTTGATCAACAACAGGTTCTGCAATTTGCTCAAAATCTCCAGGAAGATCATTCCATCATTCAGGGGGTTCAGATTTCAGTCACAGAAGAGGATATAGCACATGTTTCGGGTCTCCCTACCAATGGCATTCACTTGTTCATCCGCAAACATATCATCCTGAATGCCCAGCAGGATTTCCTCTTGCCAGGGGAACAAATTGAACCTAAAGGTCGGGGTGTCTGACTCAGCTCGTTGCTGCCTCCATGGCCGGAAGTTACAAAATTCATCAAACACTACCTTACCTATGAAGGCCTATACCAGGTAGTCTACCAGCATGATTTTGTCCTGTTGTCTCATTTACGGCATGCTAGATTGGTGAACATTCCTTATTATCTACTCGGTTGTCTTAAAAATATGTCGCACTACTGTAAAAAGGCTAAAGATCCCGCCCTTTCACTCACCCATCACCGTCTCGTTCAACTTCTTATCCAAAAGGGTTTTGCTCAACAAAACACTCCACTAAACAACCCACCCATAGATCCCCAAGAAGCTACTGAAATTCCTGAAAATCTTCAGGAACAACAACCACAAAACCCTCCAGATTCTCCAGAAATACCTAACAGTCCTCCTATAGACCCAATCAACCCAATTAACCCCCCTACCATACCAAGTCCGTCCCACATTTTACCAGAATCATCCACTCCTACCCTTCATATTCTTAGTGATGATTCTGAACCAGACAATTCTCCGTGTCCCATCATTGAGGAAAAGCCCCCGTGAAAACGAAAACAAATTCCTTTCTTTCCACCCTTTTTATAAATAAAAAGAACAAGGGCCTCAACAAGGGCAGCCACTACTGCCACTACCCTAAACCCCCAACCCATCCGACTAATACCTCGTACACCTCCAACCTCCCAAATTCTGGAATCTTTACCTATTCCATCCACGGGCACTGAAACACAAGAACCAGATGCCCAGTGTGTTGCGACATAATCTGTTTCAAATCAAGTAACTGAAACACAAGAACCAGCTACTCATTTAGTAGCTGAAACACAAGAACCAGCTACTCATTCAGTAGCTGAACCACAAGAACCAGCTACCCATTTAGTAGCTGAAACATAAGAACCAACTACTTATCAAGCAACTGAAACACAAGAACCAGCTACTCATTCAGTAACTGAAACACAAGAACTAGCTATAACTGTCACACAAGAACCAGCTACAGCTGAAACACAAGAACCAGTTGTTGATATCGATACTGAGATACAAGACTCAGAGGCCCAGGGTGCTGCAACATTACTTTCTTTACATCAAGAAGTTGAAACACAAGAAGCAACTATCGATCTTGTAGTTGCTCCACAAGAACCAGCTAGTGTGGTTGTGACTGCTACACAAGAACCAATCACCCCTCAACCAGAACCAACAATGGCCTCTGTCTTACAAGAAAATGAGTTCCTAAAATCTGAACTGGAAGCCTAAAAGCAAGAGCTAGTCATGGCAAAGGAAGCCTATGAGAAGGAACTTAAATTGTACACCCTAGCTCGCATAGCGACCATGCCATAGGGAACTACAATAGAGAATCTGTGTAGAGAATATATGTGCAGTCAATGTGGGGACATCTATTACCAAGCAGGCTATAAAGTAATTCAAATTCCAATGCCAGGAGCTGCCCCTGCACCTACGACGTTTGCAGTCAAAAAAGAAAAACCTATGGCAAATGAAGCCTATGAGAAGGAACTTAAATTGTACACCCTAGCTCGCATAGAGACCATGCTAGAGGGAACTACAACAGAGAATCCGTGCAGAGAATATATGTGCAGTCAATGTGGGGACATCTATAACCAAGCAGGCTACAAAGTAATTCAAATTCCAATGCCAGGAGCTGCCCCTGCACCTACGATGTTTGTAGTCAAAAAAGAAAAACCTGCTATTACACAAGAACCAGCTACAGCTGAAACACAAGAACCAACAGGACCTTCCAAAATTAAGACTAAACCCTGGCCTGCAACAAATGTCAAATCTGAAACCCCTAATTTTGTTAATAAAGCTGTACAAACATTGCCTATTGATGAATTTTCCCCTCCCAGCCAGATCAATACCCACACCTTTGTGGAACAGGCCACTCAGACCCTACCTCAGCCTACTACTTGCAACGCTGAAACATAAACTCGGCCATGGGATGAGCAGGCAATAATAGAGAAATGGAAAAAAGAGTTTGTTGTTACACAGGCCAAAAGCCTGCAGGAACACAGACAAATTTGGATAAATCATACCTACTCAAATTGGGAAGATTTGGAGAAAACACGCCAGGAATCTTGTGCCCTTAAGAAAAAGAACAAAGAGCTAAAAGGAAGATTTCTCCTGATATTTGACTTGGCACAAAAGCTATTGGCTGCAAGGAAACCATCTTGCAATTTCTCCTTGTTCCTCATGGAACAACTTACATGGTTTCAGATCAAATCAATCACAGAAGGCAGACCCCATGCAGTGTTACATCCAGCAGATTTTGTCAAAACCTTTGCAAAAGCCTCTGCTATGGATCAACACCTCCTCTGTGAGGCATATTTTCATACTGAGGCCATCCCTGAGAATCGACAGCTTAACCTTAACCCTCTTGTCGGTGACATCTAGATTTGGGCACTCACCTCCTTCCTCAACAATCAGATTATATGGCAGGATGACTTCCTAGCTGCCAAGCATAACGAGGATAATCGCCTTCTCTAGATAAGGCCAGAACCAAAAAATGTAGCCACCTTTGTTACAGAGTATTATCAGTTTTTAAAGAAACCAGGGATGACTCAACACATTTAGCAACTACAGACAACAGTGCTTCAGGATTGTCAACACTTCATTAGATCCACAAAGATTTCTTCCCTACAGGCAAATAACATGTTTTAGCAACAATCTACTGAAAAAAGACAGGAACACAATCCTTTTAGCCCCACTAATCTTGAGATAGCAATCTCTAGGGTACCTAGCTACATCAAGTGTATTCAGCAATGTGCTGAAAGCTGGATAGGGTACCAGTTTCATTTTCCTATCCTCTGGTTGCCAGCAGAGAAATATCAAGTCCATTATAAGTTGCTCAAGAAGGCCGAAACAACAGCTTGGCAAAGGTTACAATGCATTCAAGGGTTCAGAGCTCCAACAGACATCACCTTCCATAGCTACTGCTTGAGTAACTTGCACTCTCAGAGTCAGTATTCAGATTCTGATTCAGAGTGAAGTTGCCTGAGGACATGCAACATTTTAAGTTGGGGGGGATGTTAGGACCACACAATGTACCTTTTTGCCCACACTTTTTGCCACCATTACACCCTTGTTTCACTCACATTTAAACTCACATTATTACTTTACCCTATCTTCCCAAAGGTATACAACGTCTCTTCTCTTTACTATATGTTTAATCTATTTTGCATATAATTTTACATTACTCTCGTACTTAACCATTGATCAGAAATGTATAAGTGTTGAAACAGTTCGAACTGCAGATTAGCATTGAGGCTTGTTACTGAAACAGTTAAAGCACGCAAACCCTATGGCTGAAACAGTCTGTGCTGAAACAACAACTCACACAGAAGAAGTTGTTACACAGTCTGTGGTCAATGATGCTGAAACAACAACTCACACAGAAGAAGTTGTTACACAGTCCGTGGTCTACGATGTTGAAACAACAACACAAAACTGTTACATTGACCACAACAACCTCACCTTGAGCTAGCATTAACCATCGATGTTGCCTAAGACCAAGTTTCTGAAACAGTCAGAACGCAAATCTCGTGGCTGAAACAGCCTGCGATTTGCGATGCCAAAACAACATACAACAACAGTAACAAGAAAACATATAAAGAATTTGTTTCTCCAGCCGCAATAGCAACACCCCACTCAACACTTGTAATAGCATTCTGTTACGAGAGACTAGGATACAAATAGAAATCGGATCTGACTAAGAATAGGATTCAGATGTGCAAATGTAATTTGATGATCAAATTGTATCGAAGGGATTCTCCTCTTTAAATAAGAGGAAATCATCATTAGAGAGGACCTTCTATTTTTTCTAAGGATTTACAGAGAGGGACGTGTTTTTACTTCAGATTGTAATATGATACAGTTGACAGATGAATAAAAGACTTGTCTGAGCATTTCTCTCTAGTTCCTTTCGTTTCAGGGGAATCTTGTGAGAAGGGAGGGCCCACCTTCTTCACAAGATTCACCCATTAGCTTTATAGTGTGTTAGTGTTATTTCTGTTCATGCTTTACTGATTATTACATTGTTTTCATATGATTCATGCTTGGGTAACTGTTAATCATTCTAGTTAGCAATCTTGTTTGGTGAATTCATGAAAGCTTGATAATCAGGGACAGGTGTTGAAGATTCCTGCTTGGGAATTAGGGTCCTGTTCTCTGTTAGAGATAGTTAGCCTTCAGTGCATGTCAATTATTTCAATTAGTAATGAGTTTATGAAAGTGTGCTAATCAAAAATAGGTGCTGAAGATTCCTGCTTTGGGAATAGGGTCCTGTTCTCTGTAAGAGGTAGTTAATCTTCAGTGTGTGTCAATCATTTCAATTAGCAATGAGTTCATAAAAGTGTGGTGATCAGAAACAGGTGTTGAAGATTCCTTCTTTGGGAATAGGGTCGTGTTCTTTGGTTATAGAATAATGGTCTTTCCTTTTGCAGTGTCTTGAAGGATTTCTTTTCCAGATTGTTATTTCCTTAATGTAATCCAGGATTCTTTGGACAATTATTTCTTTAAACATTGAACTCTGCAATATGTAGATTGCTTTCCTGTAATTCAAGTTAGAACTTCAGTTTGTTCAAGGCAAAGTTTGATTAATATGTTTTTACTACAACTCTAGGTTGCTTTTGAGATTGAGCATATATAGTGCGTGATTACCTTTGAAATAAACAGACTTCCCTGGGTTGACAATTTATGTAGCACTTGATTGTTTAGTTAAACAAGAAATTATAGTGACCAACAGGTTATTGCGTTCATCTTTAGTTGTGTGGTTAGTTGTTTTCATCGTCACCTTCTTGCCTAGAAACAAAAAAAAAAAATTGCACTTTCCTTCGCGTGTTGTTGTAATGATAGGGGTTGTTACATGTAGAGATCTCAAAGGGGAAAGGTAGGTATGATAAGAGACAAAAATGGATCTTTATTTATAGTATGGTAATGAGGAAATCAGATGAAAGAGAGTAAGTGAGCATATATGCATGAATTCACTTGTTCTGGAAGGAAAACACTTAAATGATAATCTCAACAAAACATAGCATTTATGGTAATGATTTATGTTTAAAAGTTAATAGATTAACATAAGAAGAAATATAGAGAGATGATGGAAACATTTGACAATTAAATTCATAATAAAAACTGAAGAAAACAATGTCACTAACCACAACACATGAATCCTTGAAAAATAGCTGCAACTATATATTTATTCTGTCAAAATCAAGTACACCAGCTCCAATTCTATGAACCACAAGTATCCCACACTTAATTTGGATTCAATGAGGATAAATATAGATGGAAAACCAACTCTACCGATCTGAGGGGTCCAATCCTTCCTCCTAGGATCATATCCCAAGAATATCTCCAGCCATACCAAAAGCCAGGGGAGTTAGAAACAAATTTACCCTTTTATCTAAACTACTTGAGCTTATCTCTCAAGTCATTAATTACAATATATTAACCTTAACAAACTCAAAATTAAATTTACCACATCTATTTACCATTTACATTTACCCATTTCACTTTTAACTTTTATTTATGCCGTAAAAATTTGTCACACATAGAAGCGCAACAACTGTGACAGAAGCACAACAAATTGTAGCAGAAGAGCAACAACTTTGGAGGATGATTTAGAGGCCTTCCTTGATGAATTTTTTGATAAAAAATTATGAATGGAAATATGAATATGTCCTCTACACCTTGGAGTCACTAATACAATCAAAAACCTACATCTAGCCCCTTCAAAATTGATTTGAAAACAAATTTTCCAAAAGCGCAACAAATTCTCCAGAAACACAGCGAAAACATAGGGGTCACAAATGGAGAGATATATCTTTAACCATAACTTTTTTTGCACAAATGTGAGAGGTTTTTGTATATAAGGTTGTTTTGGAGAAAAACCTCTCTCTTTTTTAGGAAATTATTTTCCATTTTCTCGTAATACTTGCCACAAAATGATCACTAAAACAGATAAGAAAAATTGGAGAATTTGTTTTTTCTAAAATAGGCCTCCAAAAAAGTTTCATATATCCCAATATATTATACCTGTGTAAAAACGGAATGCGTTTATTGTGTTTTATTATTTACTTAGAAAAAACCTTCTTTGGTTTTCCAAAATTAATCTTCATTTGGCTAGAAACCTCTTTTGCAAATCATGACCAAAAACAGAGTAAACAACGCATCATGGTCTAGCAGAAGCGCAGTGTGGTCTTTGAGAGGGTGTTTGGAGTCCTTCCCAGAGGATTTTTGGGCTGAAAGTTGTATGTTTGGAAATTTGAAGATGTCTAATACACAATAGAGTCATAAATAATTGAAAACCCTTGCTCCAAACCCCTGAAAAACTGACTTGAAGTAAACCTGTCCAAAAGTGCAGCAACCCACCTGTAGCATTTGTATTTTGAGAATTTCTCTCAGATCATAACACCTGTGCATAAACTAAATGAGGTGTTTTTTTCTTGGTCTATTGTTGACAAAAACCTCTTTAAATTTTGTCAAATTCATCTTCTTTGCTGAATGATGGAGTTTATTGTGAGGTACTTTGTTGCATTAGGGTTTGTCTTAGCTCTCTGTTTTCTTGTTGCAAGAATGCTACCATGTGATTGCCTTTAGCTAGATCATATTTTAGTTGTGTAATATGTGTTTGTTTCTCTTCGATAATATCTACATCTGATTTATCAACCCCATTCTCTTCCATGTTATCCTGAATGTGTACCTTCTCCTTATCATGCAAGGTTGCCTCATGGTGTTGTTTTGATGGAGTGAACTGGAGCCTTGATATTTTGATGGAGTGAACTGGAGCCTTGAGATTCATTTCTAGCTCATACAAGTGTTAAATGCTTCCCAAAAACATAGGTTCAATTCGTCATTAGATGCCAATATTTTTCCACCAAGAAAGGATTCAACTTCTCAACAAGAAAACATTTGTCTTTTCCAACAGAGTAGTTGATTCAAATGCGTAGAATCGATTATCACCCAATGAAATCCACATTGGGTGTTTGATGCCATCACGGGAAAATCCATGATGGCAGTTACATGTGCATCTCACTGCCAAAGAAAAACAGAGGAATCAATGAGGTAGTAACACATGTTCACCCAACACACCATGCTATGATGTCCCTTAAAATGCATTAGAAATCATTTTGAAATGGTGCCCCCTACATGTTGATGTGGAAGGATTTTTGGTATGAAAACATGGTAGTTGAAATAGAAGTGAAATGTATTTTCCATGGTGTAATCCATGATTGTCAATGTCCTTAACAATCCAAAAGAAATCAAATCTTTGTTTATTTCAAGAACTTAGCAATGGTGATGAATGTGCATAAATAATTGCATATTGAGCATGAATTTCCCTTGAAGCTCAGCGCCAGAGTTTCCCTTTACCTTATTTTTGAAGCTATTTATTTATGGATCCAATTCGAGATCATTCCTATCCTTCTTTGATTGTAAAATTCTTTGATACATTTGCAAACCATGCCCCTGAAAAAATTGATTTTATTTATTGGCATGCTTTTTGGAGTTTAATTGAGCCCATGTGTTACATTTATCTATTTTGAGTTCAATTCAGATATGTTTCCTACAACCTACATTGGTTTGATGTTGGCTTTATGATATTTATACACATTTATGATTCAAAATAATTCCTTAAATTGTATTATACAAAGGAAATGGGAAACCAAAGAACAAGAGAAGAAAAAGTTCTGTCCATCCTCTAACTTTCTAGATATGTGGAGAGATGAAAAAAAAACTATGAAAATAAAAATATTCAAATTCTACAAAATCAGTAGTTGAACCATTTAAATTTTAAATTAAATCTAAATTGTTTCAGATATGGTATGATGATTGTCATGTGTAAACTACATGTAACAACAAGCCGTCGATTTAAGGTTGGAATGACAATATTGGTGTTCTTCTAACTATAAAATACCTACTCTAATATAATGCATCTCTATGTGTGTTTCTCCAAGGGATTCATAACTTGCTTTAAAAGTCTTTCTAAGATTTTTTCTAAATATCCATTGAGTGCATTCTTCCTATGCATAAAATGTGTTCCCAAGGTGAAAATCTCATCAACAATATAACCTTCAGCCAAGGAATCAAAGAGTAAACGTTGTAGGCAATCATAACTAGCATATTCTATGTTTAATGACTTATCTATTTTCCATAGGACACAAACAATTTTAAAACACTACAAGGTCTGAAAGATGAATTTAAAGCATCCCTTCATTAGTCCACAAAGAAAGCGATTCAAAAAAATACACACCACTAATTAAACCATTGTCTTCTCATAAACCTCTTGTAAAGTGGACATGATTCCTTTTCATTCGGTTGAGACCATTCTTCTTAATTGACTCCAGATTATTCAAATAAGTTATATGTACACACTGCATTTAGTCAAAAAAAGGTTATTCCTATAATAAAACCTACTCTTTCAATTTTCACACTTTCTTCAACAACAACAACTTTCCTATATTAACAAGGGTTTTACTAATTTTTGGATCTTTGAGAGAAATCTCTGGAGTAGTTATAGCAAGAAAACAACTATGGGAAACAAGAAGTGGCCAACTTTATTTTTTTAAGCATCCATGACCTCTAAAAGTGGTGTTTATATTACTCCTAGACTTGGTAAATTAATAAAGAAAACTGATGATTATCCTCTTCGAAGATATGTAAACAATTGTACATATTCTTAACAAAGGGAGAGGGGGGACTTTGGAATGGTAGTGCAATCTTTGTAAAAAATCTTACAAGACCTCTTATGGCAGAGTGAAGGTACATGTTCTATGATGCAAGAGCATCACTCCAAGCCAGCCAGCACATCAAAGCGCGCATTCAAGGAAGAGAGGCGCCAGTCCTCTCACGTTTTGAATTTGATTTCAATGTAATTAATGATTGTAAGGCTAGTAGAGCCAAAGTCGTGCCTTTGAGCAGGCTTTAGATAGAAGTCGCCTTAAATAGATTGTAAGGATGGGATCTAGATTCGATCCGGACTAGACAACCATTCATTGTAAATTGAATGCAATTGAATAGAGTAGGTAGCTTGGAGGGAAGAGCTCAAAGAGCCCCCTCATGTAAAAGATCTTAGATCTTATTTTTGAGTTAGTAGGAAGAGTTGATAGAATTCTGCATGAGAAGCATAGAGAGCAAAGGAGAGAAGGAGTCGAGATTCTATCAAAGTCTGAGCTCAAAAACACATTGTAAGGAGGCATTTCATATTAATACAAAGAGCAGATTTCCTGCATGGGTCTCTTTGTGTCTTTATGTTTATGAATGAATGTCTTTGTGTGTTTTCATATGTTGTAGATGTGTGTTAGTATGCATTTGAAGGGATAGATATATTCTGCTATCTGCGGGTTCTTTGATTTCAGTTTTGGGGTTCTTTGAGGCTTCATGCAAGGAGTGCATGACAGAACGCTGCAGGTTCTGTAAGCCAGTGCAAGAAATGAACTTCTAAATCCTGCGGGATTTGGACGAAGACATGCCAGGAGGGCGCACCAGCGGAATTCATTGACTCAGGAGGAAACCTCAAGGTTGTTGAACACCTTGGAGGTTGGACTGTGCAGAGGAGGACACAGCAGAAGACAGAATCACTGAGGGGTTTTGTAGAGCTCTTCCAAGAGGGCATCGAGCAGGTGCAGATAGTGCAAAGGAGAACTCTACTGTGAGTTCAAAGGGAAACCAGAATCACTGAGGATTCTGTGAGAGCTCTGCCAAGAGGGCCTTGAGCAGGTGCATATAATGCATAGGAGAAGGGGACAAAAACACTAAGGATTTTGTAGAGACTCTGCTAGGAAGGCATTGAGTTGGTGTGCAGATAGTGCACAGAAAGAACACTTAGAGCTCTGAGGAACAAGAAGAAGTGTCAGGGATACCTTCTCAGGGTTACTGAACACCCTATAGGCTCAGTAAAGAGTGCTTGAGTAGGAAGAGGACAAGAGGGTACTTCCATCCCTTAAAGGAGAGGAAAGGGACAGAGTCCCTTAGAGTTCTGAGGAGAAGACAAGCTCAGGACAGATAGCACCTTCGTGTGCACAGAGACCCTCTAGGAATCATAGAGGTTGAAGAAACCCTTCAAGGTTTCAGAGGAGGAAAATCTCAGTAGGAGCCGTGATTTCACGCACAGGGCCATAGCTAAAGAGGTTTCAGAGGCCGAGGAAAACCCTTTGGAGGTTTCGAGTTTGAGAAGCTCAGGAGGGTCATCATTTTCAAGAACGCAGACAGAAGTCGAAGTCACAGACTTCGTAGCAGGAAGCAAAGGTTGAGGCCTTTGAAACTTGGAAAATCTTCCTAAGGGCCAGGAAGAAGAAGCGAAGGCTTGAGGGAGAGCACAGCTGCTGTCAGATTGAGCAGAGGATGAGATCAAGACCATTGAGTTTCACATCCAGGAGCAGCATAAGAGCACACAAGGAAGGAGAATAGATCTGGGCCATCAGATCTTGCGCGGATAGCCGACAACCGTCAGATCCGGAGAAAGTCGCATAGAGTTTAATCTCTGGGAGGGTGCACAGGAAAAGAACAGTTGAAATGGATGGTGGAGACACTTCATGAAGGAAGTGTCGAATAGCCGATAGTCGTTGGATCTTGCAGAGTTGCAGGGTGGTTAGAGGCCGGTGAAACCCATCACCCAAGATTCAAAGATCAATGTGATCCATTGATCTCGTTTCAATCCATGCCATTGGATTATCTTGCGGATTCAGGGTTCGGGAGTTTGGAGAGGGCAGACCAAACTCTTGATTTCATGAAGCTACGAGTAGCGAGGAGCAGAGGCAGCCGTTGGATCCAGGTCACGGGGAGGCTATTGGATCAGAACCTTCGCTATATCGTGTATCGGGGGTTCGGAGGTTGGAGAAATCACTTTCGACTATAGAAGTCGTGAAGTGTCGAGGGCTAGGTCTCAGGCAAACATGTGGTGCATCCAACAGGTGGGGACCGCGTGGTTTACAGGTGGACACTCATCGCCTGGGAAGGAGTCAACATTCTGTTGACTTATCGCACTTCAGATATTGACAAGAAAATAGCACTAGAGCTCGACACTCCAACTCGCGAAGTCGCAAGTAGCGAGAGGTGCTAGCAATTATCCCTAGCCTACGGTTATATGTAGAGGGCGCTAACAAGAGGAGCCATACTCGTATCACAATCTCGGGTATCGGAGGTTTGGAGAAAGAGGAGTCGAGAGCTTCGACTCACGAACTCATGAGATCGCGAGTTGTGAAAGGTGCTTGTGTTAAGGCCTTGGTCAGAGCATTGTGGTCACTTGGAGGAGGTGAAGCTCGCACCTTGTGCAAGTTCGCACAGGTGTGGTTTATGTAGGACCTATGGATCGAATTCATCAAGGGTTCTAGAAGAGAACTAAAGGAGTTGCTTCGTCTCAGAGAATTCAGAACGATCCTAAGACCGGGAGGTCGCGCAGAACCTGCTGAGGCAGGGGGTGCTGCACCAGTGTGGTATCAGAGCCTGATTTTGTCTATTTCAGGAAGAGGGAGGAAAGAGAATACTTTGATGCATGTCATTTCGGTATCAGAGGCAACTTGCGAAGATAGGCAGGAGAAGACAGAGTATTGGAACTCTATGGTGATTGCTCGCAGGTACGCAGCAGTCAAGAAGACAGTCGGGAGGACTGTAGGGGATGCTAGAAGCACTCAGGGTTGCAGAGTGACAGTAGAAGATTTTCCAGGAGGGAAAATTGAAGGCAGGAATATGACTACTGAAGGCCATGCACGCGGTGGAAAGAAGATCCATCAGTAGCTGAGTAAGGCTAAGATGGATAAGGAACTCGACGAGATCAGAGTGGGGATGGAGGAACTTGCACTGTAGATGCAACAGGATGCAAGATCACATTGGGTGTATGAATGGCCCATGAAGACGAAGGTGAAATGGCCATTCAGGGAATTGGTGGCCAGAAGATAGCAAGGGTTGTTAAAGAGATGGTTGAGGCATGTTGAAAGCCTCAAGGATGAACAGAGGGAGATGGTTCAGGTGTGTGAACTAGAGACTGGGAGGAATCTCAGTGATGAGGATGAACTGAGATCAGTTGAAGATCTCAGGGACTGCCAAGATGGAGGAACAGAAATTTCCAATTGCTAGGTGAGCAATGAGATGAGATCGTTGCAGGATCTCATAGACTGTTGGGAGGACAGCAGGGGAATTTCATGTTGCCAAGAGGGAAATGAGATGAGATTGTTACGGGATCTCATAGACTGCCAGGGGGCAGCAGAGAACTCCCATACTGCCAGGAGGGCAAGGGAGAGAAGATGAGCTCAGAGCTGAGTTCATATCAGCAAGGACAACTGACAGAGAAGGAGGACCAGAGGAATCTTCTAATGATTGGGGGAATTTGTATATTCCTGCCACATAGCCCGAATGAGGCCAGCATATGCGTTGCAGAGGGAGAAACAATAGAAGGACAACCAGTTGTGACTGTCAAATAGATGGAGCAGACACTGATGTTTTCCCAAGAAAAAGGAAATGAGCATTCCGAGGAATGGCTCAACATTTTCAGCCAGGAAGCTGAAAAGGAGACAGTTGTAGCACTAAAGCTGACAGCGGGAGAAGAGCATGGAGATAAGTTGATCACTCCATGGGAGAAGGAATTGGAGATGCTGGAGGATTGGTTGAACAATCCAGAGCCAACAGATGACTGCCATGAACAGACAGTCAGGCCTATGATAGCAGAAGATGAGCATTCTGAGGAATTGCTCAGAAATTTCAGCCAAGGAACTGAACAGGTGATGAAGACTGCAATGTTGAGGCATGTAGCAGCAAATGAAAAAGAATACCAACCCAAGGAGCAGCTGGAGGAAGCAGGAGACATGCCTGC
Organism: Picea engelmannii; assembly: GCA_009831015.1. Classification (NCBI taxonomy): domain Eukaryota; kingdom Viridiplantae; phylum Streptophyta; class Pinopsida; order Pinales; family Pinaceae; genus Picea; species Picea engelmannii. Next base: position 6,927 of record ML840821.1, on the reverse strand, counting down.
AAGAGCAATGGCAGCAACAACACTGCCACAGAAGGAAGTTGGACAACAGTTCAGTGGTGAGACTGAAGAGATGAACTTTGCAGTAGAGTGGCAAGTTAAGGCCACAACAGATAGAGAAGATGGCATGGGAGATCCGGTAGATCTACCCACTGATGAAGAAGAATTGCAGTAGAGGAGACTGCCTGAACAGAGCTAGCCACTGGAACAGCTAGATGAGGAGATTGAGAAGATCTTAAAGTTGATGGTCAAATCAGTAGAAGCTGTCAGCGAAGGGAAGCTGAGCAGAAGGGATACAACAACAGCAATAGAGTAGCGGAAGAAGCAACAGTAGCAACAAAGAAGTGGAGAAAATGAACATCTCCAGAGGACCATTTGGGATCCAGGAGGATTTCAACAGCGATGTTGGGAAGCTCAAGAGCAGGAGCTCATGAATTTTTCATAGCAGAGGATTATGATGCAGGAGCATCACTCCAAGCCAGCCATGTGCCATCCAACCAGCACATCAAAGCGTGCATTCAAGGAAGAGAGGCGCCAATCCTCTCACATTTTGAATTTGATTTCAATGTAATTAATGATTGTAAGGCTAGTAGAGCCAAAGCCATGCCTTTAAGTAGGCTTTAGATAAAAGTCATCTTAAACAGATTGTAAGGCTAGGATCTAGATCCGATCCGGACTAGACAACCATTCATTGTAAATTGAATGCAATTTAATAGAGTAGGTAGCTTGGAGGGAAGAGCTCAAAGAGCCACCTCATGTAAAAGATCTTAGATCTTATTTTTGAGTTAGTAGGAAGAGTTGATAGAATTCTGCATGAGAAGCAGAGAGAGTAGAGGAGAGAAGGAGTTGAGGCTTTGTCAAAGTCTGAGCTCAAAAACACATTGTAAGGAGGCATTTCATATTAATACAAAGAGTAGATTTCCTGCATGAGTCTCTTTGTGTCTTTATGTTTATGAATGAATGTCTTTGTTTGTTTTCATATGTTGTAGATGTCTGTTAGTATGCATTTGCAGGGATAGATAGATTCTAGTATCTATGGGTTCTTTGATTTCAGGTTTGGGGTGCTTTGAGGCTTCATGCAAGGACTTCATGACATAACGCTGGAATGCATGACAGAACACTGCAGGTTCTGTAAGCCAGTGCAAGAAATGCACTTCGAAATCCTGCGGGATTTGGACGAAGACATGCCAGGAGGGAACACTAGCTAAAGTCATTGACTCAGGAGGAAACCTCAAGGTTGTTGAACACCTTTGAGGTGGGACTATGCAGAGGAGGACACAGTAGAAGACAGAATCACTGAGGGGTTCTGTAGAGCTCTTCTAGGAAGGCATCGAGCAGGTGCAGATAGTGCACAGGAGAACTCTACTGTGAGTTCAAAGAGAAACAAAAATCATTGAGGATTCTGTGAGAGCTCTGCCAAAAGGGCATTGAGCAGGTGCATATAATGCATAGGAGAAGGGGACAAAATCACTAAGGATTTTGTAAAGACTCTACCAGGAGGGCATTGAGTTGGTGTGTAGATAATGCACAAAAAGAACTCTTAGAGTTCTGAGGAAGAAGAAAAAGTGTTAGGGAGATCTTCTCAGGGTTACTAAACACCTAGCAAAGAGTGCTTGAGCAGAAAGAGGCCAAGAGGTCACTTCCATCCCTTCAAGGAGAGGAAAGGGATAGAGTCCCTTAGAGGTCTGAGGAGCAGACAAGCTCAGGAAAAATAGCACCTTCGTGTGTGCAGATACCCTGTAGGAATCACAGAGGTCGAAGAAACCCTTCAAGGTTTCAGAGGATGACAAGCTCAGGAGGAGCCGTGATTTCACGCACAGGGATAGCCGAAGAGGTTTTAGAGGCCGGGGAAAACCCTTTGGAGGGTTCGAGTTCGAGAAGCTCAGGAGGGTCAGCATTTTCAAGAATGCAGACAGAAGCCGAAGTCACAGGCTTCGTAGTAGGAAGCAAAGGCCAGGGCCTTTGAAACTTGGAAAATCTTCCAAGGGCTAGGAAGAAGAAGTGCAGGCTCGAGGGAGAGCACAACTATCGTCGGATCGAGCAGAGGATGAGATCAAGACCGTTGAGTTTCACGTCGAGGAGCAGCAGAAGAGCGCACAAGGAAGGAGAATAGATCTTGGCCGTCATATCTTGTGCGGATAGCCGACAACCGTCAGATCTGGAGAAAGTCACATAGAGTTTAATCTCTGGGAGGGTGCACAGACAAAGAGCAGCTGAAATGGATGGTGGAGATACTTCATGAAGGAAGTGTCGAATAGTCGATATTCGTTGGATCTTGCAGAGTTGTAGGGTGGTCAGAGGCCAGTGAAACCCATCACCCAAGATTCGAGGATCAATGTGAGCCATTGATCTCGTTTCAATTCACGATGTTGGATTATCTCGCAGATTTGGGGTTCGAGAGTTTGGAGAGGGCAGACCAAACTCTTGATTTCACGAAGCTCCGAGTAGCGAGGAGCAGAGACAACCGTTGGATCCAGGTCACGGGGAGGTCGTTGGATCAGAACCTTCGCTATATCATGTATCAGGGGTTCGGAGGTTGGAGGAATCACTTTCAACTGTAGAAGTCATGAAGTGTCGAGGGCTAGGTCTCGGGCGAACACGTGGCGCGTCCATCAGGTGGGGACCGTGTGGTTGACAGGTGGACACTCATCGCCTAGGAAGGAGTCAACATCCTGTTGACTTATCGCACTTCAAATATTCGCAAGAAAAGAGCATGAGAGATCGACACTCCAACTCGTGAAGTCGCGAGTAGCGAGAGGTGCTAGTAGTTAGCCCTAGCCTACGGTTATATGTAGAGGGGGCTAACAGGAGGAGCCATACCCGTATCGCAATCTCGGGTATCAGAGGTTTGGAGAAAGAGGAGTCGAGAGCTTCGACTCACGAACTCGCGAGATCGTGAGTTGTGAAGGTGCTTGTGTTAAGGTCTTGGTCAGAGTGTTGTGGTCGCTTGGAGGAGGTGAACCTCGCGCCTTGTGCATTTTTGCACAGGTGTGGTTTTTGTAGGACCTGTGGATTGAATTCATCGAGGGTTCCAACAGGGAACTAAAGGAGCCGCTTCGGCTTAGAGAATTCAGAACGATCCTAAGACCGGGAGGTCGCGCAAAACCTGTTGAGGTAGGGTGGGCTGCACCATTCCGCATGGAGGAAATGTTGTTGATGCTTGTGGAGTAACAATGAACCCAAATGAAAAGGGAAAGTATGAAAATGAGCATAACAATGATTGAGGGATAGAAATTGGGAGAACCCAACTTGGGAGGATTACTCCAACTATAACTAGCGAGCCAAGAATTGTTCAGGAAACTACAAGGAAATAATTGCAACAAAAATATTCAAAACCTCCAAGTACACATCAAAATAGCAGATTCGTAAAATGATTAAATACTCAAGGAAGAGATGAAGCTAACACAAGAGTGGAAAGGGATTTATGCATTTGAAATCCCATTTAATGTGGTCTAGTCTCCCTACTAGTGAGACTTGATGAGGTCAGTCAACATAGAGGCACACTATGAAAATATTTGAACTAAATTACTCAAAAAGTCTAGGCCGCATACTAAGCACCAATTTGTTCTACATGGAGTGGCTCAAGGATTTCTTTTATCTCAGATAGGTAGAAAACTACAAGGCATAGCCCATTGGTCAATGTCATTGTGTCTTCACCAAAAGGAACAATGTTTTTGAACATTGAATATTGTTCAAATGAGTTGATATTTATTGACAGATAACCCACATGTTTACAAATTCATGGGGGATGCTAGAAAAATTATAAAATGCATCACCAACCATTTTTATAAAATTATAAAGCTTATCAATGCATCACCAATCATTTGTATAAAATTATAAATCTTATCTATGTGTATAAAATGTGTGTGTCTCTGCTTTGAGCATCAATTGATGTATTTATACTCCGCATGTACAATTAAGGTTCTAAATTCGTAAGCCTTTGGATATTAAATTCTATGTTTTGAGTGTAAATGCAGGTGTAATTCTGGTTTAGAATCTATGTAGATATTCATTTATATCTACTCTATGTGTAAATTTGTATTATGTATTAGTATCACGCACACCCATCTAACTTTTTCACTTGCAATCCATAGTTTGTCACGCTTGCTTGAACCATCGGTTATTGGCGAGTATTTTCATATCGTGGAAAATCCATTATAGATAGGATTAACGAGTGGCTTTGTTGTTTTTTAAATTAGTGGTTATTGGTTTCTTGGAATTTGAGACCAACCTCTAGGTTTTCATGGGAGCATTGTGTATTTATTTAAATGTTTGAAAAATGTCTGACATGAGTGGATATTTGGCATTTTTAAAAGTATTTAATTTTTTTGGTGATTTTCAAATTTCAAAGAATCATTGGTATTAACAAATGGCCAACACATTGTGTAAGCTTCATTTCCCTTTGGCCTCACCAAAATAGTTGGATCATGTTCACGGTCGCGATCCATCAATACATGATGAACAAATCGGCAAATAATTTTTTCGTTGCTTCCTTGATGGTTTTGGGGGTCTCTGATAAATATATGTTTTATGCACTCTCTTCAATCATTGAATGACATCTGAGCTTCATTGAAAGCGATTTCTTCAATTGCTTTAGATTGTAGGTGTTTTGGTGTGGCTCAATGTCTATTTCTAGCTTGGATGCTCTCAATTGATGATGTCATCGGTGTAAGTTAAGGATGTACATAATGTTGAGGTCATTGGGGGGATATTTCTCCCAACTTACTTGTTAAATCTTTGCTAATTTTTCTGATTCCCTTTGTTGATGGTCCTTTCCTATTTTTTCATCAATGCCAAGTTTTTCAACACAATGTATACTATGATATCATGATATCAAATAATATCATAGGTATGCATGTTTTTATCCATCAAGATTTTCCTATTAGTAGTTTCTGTTACATTGATGAACTGATGTTCAGGTCAATATTTTGTCATAATTGTTCACAATCACAAACTGGTCTTCCTAAATTTTAACACCCTAATATTACATTCTTTATCTATAAACTTTGTTGGGATGGCTGCTTGATTATTATGATATTGTAGTGGGGGGTTCAGTGGCTTACAATGCCCTTTTTGGGTGCTACTAAGGAATTTGAAGGGGAGAAGTTGGAGTTTGATTATTCACAACATCCTGGTTGTCCCTGAATTTTTCTTCATGATGTTGTTATACTCATATTCAATTGCAATGTTTGCAATGATCAAAGAAAGATAGGGAAAAAAATGACAACTAAGTTCATAAGTTTGTGGAAAATTTCTTGCTTATAATCAAGGATCTGTAGCAACAAATCCGATGTGGGAATGACATAATGAATCTTGATGATGGAATATGATGTTCATGTTCAAGACTCATCTCTGTTCCATTTTTTTTTGTTAGTAAGGAGAATGCGACTATAAAGTTGGATTATCATGAATTATGAGGATGACGAATAGGAATGGGTGGTATTGCATGCAACTCCGATAATAGGACTCAAATTGGATAGATTATTTATGAGGTTAGCTTCAAGTCATTTTTCTTCTATCAACATATTCTTTCTTCTAGATGTTCGTTTTTCTCAATTTGAAGATTGTGATTATTGTGTAATTTTATGTTATTGCATATTTATTTTCTAGTTAAGATAATATTATAATGATGTTATATTGGAAGTAGTTACACCCAGTTACATAAAACCTAATCCCTAGGTTCATCAGTTGTCTAGTGTCTATCAACCTTCAGTTGCCTAGTTTCTATAGTTTCTAGGCTAATAATTTTTATAGGGCACATAAATCTTGTGTAGCGAAATTGAAAACATGCTCTTGTATTCACAAAGTAAGTGATTAATAGATAATTTTAGCAAGGCTGAGAATATGGATATTGCAAGTTAATGAATCATATTAATTTTAGCAAGTCTTAGAATATGGTTATTGCAAGTTAGCCAATCATACTAATTCCATCAAGGATGAGAATATGGTTATTGCAAGTTAACCAATCATACTGATTTCAACATATTGTTTGATAAAATAAATGTTTTCTAACAGGATACAAACCATTCTTCTTCCACGTGCTCAAAAATCACAATTCAAAATTATAAATTTATTTTACATGTAGGTGGTTCTAATAAGGTATTCAACTTCTTGTGTTCATTTTGTAGACAAAACACCCAAACCAACACAGGCTTCCAACTTCCAAATTGAAGGAAGTGGACATATTCCTGAAATGTCTGTGAATTCCCTTCTTTTTTATGATGCACAAAATAGGGTTTGGATTTATGCCTGAAAGGAATTCCTTCAAATTATAATTCCTTCAAGTACAAAGAAAATTGTTTTGGCATGGAAGGGTCAATCTTCTACAAGGGTTTAACCTTTTTGTCAAGCATAAAATGTTTCTCCTAAATATTCAAAAAATGCTTAAAATATCTGTGTTGTTTATGGAACATATGTGCATTAGTCTACTTGTAGAGAGAGTCATAGGCTATATGTGATGAAAAAATTAAGGAAGCCACTATAGTTTATGTCATGTAGGTCTGATAGAATGGAAAAAGAAATGTCATAATGCTTGATTGAGGATAGTTTTGGCTCTAGTCTGACATACTATTTCAGGAATGTATTCCTAGAAGATATGATGAGTGTCTTATGATAGAAATGAACTCTGTTTTCCCTATATTTCGGTGTTTACTAATCTATCCATCCTTACCGTGTCCATCAATTATACAGGTTATATTGCTAAGTTTCCATGAGAGATTTAAATAGAAATGATAACTTCAAAGAAAACAAGTATCTTTATGAAGATTTTTTCATTTTGATCGCTTCACCTTTCTATTTAATTTATATCAATTCAAGTTTATTGTAAGTTGCAACAATGTTTTGTATTTTTATTAATGGGATCGTTACAATTAAGGATCTCGTAGGGGAGGCTAGAGAAATTATAAATGCATCATTGATTCACCAACCATC
>WSFP011319161.1:0-54493 GCA_009831015.1 Picea engelmannii | reverse complement strand
CTGGTACTTTGAGGTCCCATTTGTCTTTGTTGACATTACAGATCTTTGTGAGTGTGTTCTCCAAAATTTTGTTCAAGGCTTCTACTATGCCATTCGCTTGTGGATGATACAGTGTGCTCTTCTGGTGATGAAATTCAAAATCTTCAGTCATCGCATGGATGGTGTTGTTTATGAAGTGTGTTCCTTGGTCTCTCATAAAAACTCTTGGGCACCCAAATCTAGTGATTACTTGTTCAAAGAAGAAGTGTGCAGCTGTCTCTGCGCTACAATCTTTTACTGGTGCAGCTTCCACCCATCTTGTTAGGTATTCCATCACAGTGATAATGTATCTTCCCCCTGTCCTTTTGTCTAATGGGTTAATTGGTCCCACAAAGTCTATTGCCCATTTTTTAAATGCATGTAATGTTACTTGTGGTCGTAGTGGAATTTCATCCCTTATGTTGGGTTTTCCTACCCTTTGACAAACATCACATCTTTGACAGTACCTTTTTGAGTCACCGTGAATCATTGGCCACCATAGTACTGCACATAATAAATTTTGCGTAGTATATTTTACTACATAATTCCCTCCTACGATTCCCTTAATGGATTCTACTAAAATTCTTGGTCATTCATTCTCTAACACGTACCTTTACAAAATGCCATCTGTACCCATATTGTATAGATGTCCTGCATTCAGTTGATAGTCGATTATGCAGAATACCATGTTCTTCTTCTGCACGGTGGTATATTCTTGTGGCATATTACCTGTGCTCAAGTACTGGATGATCTATGTGAAGTAATCATCAACAATTTTTACTAAGAATAACTGTGCATCCAGAAAGTTGTTCTTCTCCATTTGTGACCTTGGACAAGTGGTCAGGTCTTGCATTCAGTTTTCCCATTTTAATTATTACCTCAAAATCAAATAATTGAAATAGTAGTAACAATCGACAGATTCTCCCCCCCAACACTAGCTTGTTGACAAGGTATTTCAGGGCTGAGTGATCTATAAACATATTAAAGTGTTTTCCCAATAAGTAATGTCTAAACTTCTGCAGGGCATAAACCATGGCTAGGCCTTCTTGTGCTGCCTTGTTATAATTTTGTTCGAAGTCAGATATTTTTCTTCTTGAGAACGCTATCGGGTGAGCCAAGTCTATCTCTCTTGGCTATGCTAATATACATCCAAGTGTTATCATTGATGCATCTACATGCACATGGAATGTCTTTTCTTATTCTGGAAATACTAGTATTGGTGTGGTAACCATGTTTTCCTTCAGGGTATTGAAACCATGTTGACACTCATCATTCAATTCATACTTTGTATCCTTCCTTAACATATTTTCCATTGGTGTTGTGATCTGTGCATATCCTATGATGAATTTCCTATAGTATCCTATGTGCCCTAACAGTGCTCTTAGCCAACGAACTATTTTTGGTCCTAGTAAGTTAACAATGATTGTGATCTTGGCCAGATCCACTAACAAGCCTTGTTTGCATACTATATGGCCCAATAGTATCCCAAATGGTGTACCAAATATGCATTTATTGATATTCAGTGATATATGACACTATCTACATCATTCTAACATCATTCGTAAAACTTCCACATGGTTTTTCAATAGACTATAAACTGTCCAATCATCTAGGTATACTTAGAGAAACTGATGGATGAACTCCTTAAATGATGTGATGACCACTCTCGAGAATATTTCGGGTGCATTCTTCAGTCCAAATGTCATGACCATATATTGATAACATCCCCATTCTGTTGCAAACTTGGTCTTGTTTCTATCCTCTTTTTCCATCAGTGAATGAGTAAGCTTCATGTCCCCCCCATTATCTAACACTTCATCTGTGAATGGTGTAGGGGATGGGTCGTGTAGGCATGCATCGTTCAACTTCCTCAAGTCGATTCATATCCTAATCCCTCTTCCTTGTTTCTTGTCTTATACTACCATCGGGCTTACCCATTCTAATTCCTCAACTGGTTTGATGATGCCCTCTTCGAGCATTCTGTCGATCTCATCTTTAACTTTATGTTTATATATGGGGTTAATTCTAATAGGGTCATTGTTTAATAGGTATCGCTTTAGGTCTGAGAGGTATGTTCATCTCTCCTAATTCTTCAAGTATACCCTTCATCTATGTAAATGCTATGGGAAGGAGGTTGCTATATTCGCGCAACAATTATGTGATGCATTCTACTATTTTCTCATCCCAGTAATCTCCAATGCTGGCTATTTTCGGCTTCTCAGTTGTCTTGATGTTGACTTTCTTTACCTTGATTGGTGCGAAAATGACTTTTGATTCTATGGGTGGTCCCTCCACATCTCTTTCACCTTATACTTCTTCGATATGAATATCATGTGGATCATCTTCATCTGGTGCTTCCTCCTGTACATGGTAACATGACAGTAGTTACTTGACTGTATTTTTATTCTGTTGTTGCTCTTCTATGATAAATTCTATTTTTGGTTCTTTGATAAATATTACTCCTATGATTCATTTGAAGGTTGCGTCTATGTTGGGGTTCTCATGCTCGAATGAGAAAGTTATTGTGAATTTCTGTTGCAATGTCCTCCATGTTGTAGTTCCTTTGTGCAATTCATAGTCTGTATGCCAATTCGTTGGTATACACTCTAAAGTATGTATGAAGTGATGAGGCCATTCCTCCAATGGTGTCATTTTCTACAACATTTTTCACTTCACCAAGTGTTCCGCTGGTGCCTCTTATCCTTCATATTTCTGTTGTTTTTTGTATTCCTGTTCCGGGCTGAACCTTATGCGCAGTAGTCACTTACATTGATACTAGTCTGTGATGGTCTCTTTATGTGCACCCCACCATCTTGCGAGTGTGGTCTTGATTTCTAAGTCAAGTGCTAATAGTCTCTGATTCTCTAATAATTCATCTTCATATTGTGTCAAGAATGTTTCCAAATCATTTATTCCATGGAAATTGAGTGGTTCTTTGATTTCTATGCCTACCCATCTTACTGCACGGTTTATTCTTGCACATCTTCACATGGATACTTCGTGTAGTCTCTGTTGCCAGTTTTCTAACCCATTGTCTGAGTTTGTTGTGCATGAAGTAATGCTCCTCCAACTAAGTACCCCATATGTAGTTTGGTTTACATAATGCTCATTGCGTGCATTTGTTCTGTACAACTAGCCGATCTCCTTTAATTCTAGGCAAGTGGGTTCTACGAACCTCTCCCCTTCTGATGGATCTAGTGGTGCTATGACTTTGTATTCTCCATATTCAAATGTCATCTTTCGGGTTTTCAAATTGATTATGGCCTAGTTGTCAAACACCCAATCAAGATCGATAAATGTCGGGTAAGGTGTTGTGTCTTCTACTATTTCAATGACTTCAAAATCTACTTTAGTGCGCACTCCATCAAGATTTACTGTCACTCCTTTCAGTCTACCTATTGGTAGGACTCTATGTTGGTTTTCTAGTTTCAATTGGACATTTAAGTATCCCAATGTTGGATCTCCCATAAATTTCCATGTCTTCTTTGGTAATACATTCACTTCAGATCCTATATCTAGTATGATGTCTCCCATGTTGAAATCCCCAATGTTAGCATTCAATCAAAATTCCCTGCTTGTTCTTCTTCTTGTGGGTAGGTGGTTAACGATTTTTGGTTCTAGCTTTTCTTCCGTCTCACTGCTACATTTCACTAGTATGTTTTTAAATATTTTCACACATGAAGGATCAATTAATACTTTTACGCATGATTTCAAAAATCCTTTGATTGTACTTACTTGTCCCTTGGGTTGCATTTCGTTTGTATGGTTCAATGATGGATGCATCTCATATTCTGGGGCTTCCTTTCTTTGTTGTGCAGTCGATGCTATGTCCTCCTTCTAAAATTCTTGTTGGGCTTCTTTAAAGATGTCCTTTTCCTTTTGCGGGTCAAAATTAATTTTTGGGTCAATGTTCTTCTTTACCCATTGGTTCTGCGCTAGTTCCTATCGAACTATGTCATGTCCTATTTCCATTCCTCCACGAGTGACTATATTGATGTTTTGTCTGTCATCCCTTGCTTTGGATGAAATCCACTGCACATTCTGATTGTTCTTGTTCCTCTTTTTTTGAGTCTTTACTAGTAGTGTCGAAGATTCCTCTATATCATGGTCCAATGCACGACAATACATACAAGTTTTTGCCGAAAGTGGACATTCCCATGCATATTGTCCTGGTTGCTGACAATTGTGACATGTGATTGTTCATCTACCACATATGAAACCTCCTCTGGCTCGTCCTCCTCCTTGATAGCTTGCTCGGTCACCTCTAGGCATGTTATACTGTGGTGCCTGATTATACTGTGCAGTATTGTACTGAGGTTGTGTTGGGTTGTACTGCAGGTGCACGCTATTGTAGGGTTGTTGCAGAGTATTGTACTTCTGTTGTGTAGTGTTGTATGGAGCTGGGGCTTGATTGAGCTTTGGAGTTTTTTTCCCAATCATCATTTCGGCATGTACCATGTATGCATCTAATGTTCTTTCCCACATCAGCTCTATAGTTTTACAATCTTTGTCTCCATGGCCCACTAACTTACAAAAGGTGCAATATGAATTCTTTGGAACTGTCTAGTATTTTTGCATCAACGTGCAATGATAAGGGTCGTGACCCAGTTTCTTGCATATTTCGCACCATAATCCTCCCTGTGGTGATGAATTTGGCATACCTTTTTCCATGTACTGCGTGAATTTTGGACATTCATTCTTGTGGTGTCCTTCCATCCTGCATGTGGTACAACAAATGACTTCTCATTTTTCCTTGTTCTTATTCCAGTTCAGTTGACACAATAAATTCTTCAAATCCTCCTTCAGTTCTTCGATAGGTGGGTCTATCTACTGGTACTGGTTCTCTTCCAGTTCCAAGGCTGCTTGCAAGTTGTCTGCATCTGAAACTTCTGTTATCATAAGGGATATTTTAAGTGTGGGAGTAGTGATTTGAAAAATAGGTGTCGATACTACATTTCGATCATAAGGTATTTTAACTTTCACTTTCGTCACTTGAATCTCTTATCAGTCTCCCATACAGATTCTCTTGGTTTCTGTATTATTTCAATCATCTCGTTCATGTACTGATCCTCTGAGCTCAACTTCTGGAACTCATTTATAATTAATTTCTTAATGTCGGCGAGTGTCCTTTTCATCCTAGGGGAACTCTTTGTGTCTAGACTCATGTATCAGTCTAGTGCATAGTCTCTTAGCATAATCACTAGATGTGCGAGTTTGGTATCTTCATCAATGATCTCCTTTACTTCCCAAATCTTTGCACAAATTAACAAATTCTTCTCAGGGTCTTCTACTGTTTCTCCTCAAAATTCTGGCAATCTGATGGTGGGATCGTGTCCCGACATTCTGAATACGGAACTACTGCCTCCTCCATGTGGTGTAGATACTTGAATAATGTTACCTGAACTGGCTCCTCCAGTTGTTTCTCCTTGTGTAGATGTAGTTCCTACTATTGAACTTCCTCCAAACCTTGGTTGCCTAAACGATGGTGTCCTCTTTGGTGTATTAGTCGCAAATGGGTTTATGGGTTCCACAGTGACATTAATATGGATAGGAGGGTTTCTTTCTCCTCCTGTTCTTGGGACTCTCATCTTCCTCTCATAATTTGAATGGAGGATTTCCTCAATCTACTCCACAACCTAGAGATCCTCTACCTCTTCCTCATCGCTCGCCAAGCCTTCCCTCGTGGCTACAACTCTCTTCTTGGTATTCACCTTATATTGGTAGGGTACTTTGCTACGCATTGTTCGTGATGGTGCCAAGATCCACTTGATCTGGTTGTCATCTATCATGATCGTATCCAAGGGTTCCTCCTCCTTCTTGCCTTTATCCTTACCTCCTTACATTTATCCTCTCTCTATCAGTGTTTCCCCCTTCCCCATGCAAGAAGGGAAGTTTAGTTGTCTGATTCCAGTCAGGGATGATTTTAGGGGCTAAACTTCGCTCATGGGCTAAATTTCCATGGTTTTTCCCAAAAAATGATTCACTATTCTAAAAATGATTCGCCCAAATTCTAAAGGACAAAATTATTTTACCTTAAAAATCGCCAAAATTTTAGATAAACTATATAAAATCCTTAGAAATTTGAATATTTTACAAAAATTTTGCCAAACATTTATAGTTGGCATATGAAGGATTAGTAAGATTCGCTAAGGTTTCTACATTTTAAAATAATTTTTCATACTTAAAATCATCCCTAATTCCATTGTGATTACACCTTTGTTATATAGCAGTATCTTAATAGAAGTATACAAAGATTGAATGTACATTCCTCGAAGTTCATGTAGGAATTCCTTTTATATTGCGTTGTATAACTTCGTTGTGTCAACTGCAAATTCTATGATGAATCCTGCCATAATACAGTCAATCCAAAAGTCTACTACGCGAGTGAATTTGTTTTTCACCTGCTCTAACTGATCAATCTTTATTGGGGTCCAATCTAGTTTCCGAATCTAGTTTGTTGCATGGTTATCCTTCAACCTTAGTATCCACTCCTGTAGTAGATGTGAAAAATCACAGAAAAAGACTTTGTGTAAATCAGTAAATACGTATTTATCTAGATATTTGTGAGGCATGATCCTATGGCTTCTATTGTCTTTTTGTGCAAACTCTAGCTCTTTTGTTCTCAACCAACCTTCAATTTCTTCTTTCGTGGGGTTCCAAGTTCTCAACATTCCCTTCTAGTGGCTCATTTCTCTCATCTTTTCTTCATTTGATTTTCTCTCAATCTACCTCATATACTTTTCCCAATCCTTTCTAGTTCCTTTTAACATGGCAACGGAGCCATTTGTTGGTTATATATTCTTCTTCCCTTTACTGTGTGAGTTATTTTCCTAGGGTTCATGTCTTTCGGGTTTCCAACAATGCATCTAAAACTATCGGTCCTCTTGGTAAACCAGAAGGCAACACAGTACATAGAATGCAATGCATAGTCTCACCCAAGATAACTTTAAATGGGTGGTTGTAATACTCAAGTCTTTACAACCTAGGATTGAGTATGATATAGGGGTTTATTATTCATATCTGTATACTATGAATTGTGATTGAAATATACTATTACTCACGGGTGTGCATTTATCTTTCACATTTTAATTCCCGAACAACACAATCGTATTCCATAACAATGTATTAACTCATTCATTAAGCATAACAATAAATTGATGAAAGAAAACAAAGATATACATGCATTCATCACATTACACAGATATTACCTTGGTTCACCCCCTCCTAGGATACGTCCACAAATATTTGTCTCTAAGCTCTTTTATTATGGTAGTTCTACATCTCCAACGTCGCACGCTTACGATTCTCCTCAGACTGATAAGATCTGTATGAGGCTAACTAGATCGCACCAGGCTCCACAAACTATTATTAAATCCTCAGATAATCCTTCTCTCCTCTGTTCTTAGCTCAACATCTTACAAAAATGGTTCATAATAGTATTATATAACGCATCAACTTGTACATACTATGATGGAATATTACAAAAGCCAAACTAATACAAAAAAATGAACCCCCATATGATACCTACGTATCTATATTTATATATATCAAGATCTTCATCCATTTACAATGTATTACCAAAACCCTAACCCTATCGTCATTAGGTCTTCCTCCCATGTGCATGTGTTGTTCTTCCTTCCAGGTGTCGCTTCCCTTGTGCATGCTTTCTTGCATACGTGTGTGTTGTTCTTTCTCTAGTTGTTACCTTGGTTTCTACACACTTTATTTCCACATAATCCTCCTTCTTTATACTTCATCTTGGTGCCAAAAGGAGGTCTTCCAAAGGGTTGGTTGGCTAACTTTCTATCAGAATATGCATAGGGGACACCATGAGGTAGCCAGAGAATCTTCTTTAAACTTTGATGGCACTAAGAACAACGTAGGAACCCTTGAGCTAGAAGTATCTGAGGCCACCATTGCAACAACCACTGAGATACCCAACACTGGTGAAAGGTGGTTCAAATATATGACTCTTAATGCATCCTTTTCAAAATATTTCCTCAAAACAGAACATCAGAAAGATAATTTGTCTAAGGAACTTCCAAGGATCCACTTGGTTGAGGTTTTTGAAAATATGTTGTAAGTCATCCAAAGGTATTTTACATGTGAGGGAAGATTCAATATGATATACCAATATTGCATTAGGATTTTTCTACACTTCACATGAAAGGATTTAATGAACATCCATTTCTATCTGTTTAGGAGTATGGGAAAAATCATTGATAGGATCCAAGCGAAGTTCAAGGTTGTGGACACCATTGTTTTCCACTCATGGTTGCTTAGGATTATTGTAATGGAATAATTAAAGAAAATAAATCTCACTTGGGATAATTCATTTCCTCTGCTAATCTGTAGCTAGATGTAGTCCCTACACTTCAATCCAGGGTGCATAGTCCTTTTCCATCTAGTAGTGTTTCCAAAACATAAACAAGCCAAAAGAGAAAGGGAAAACACATTTACCAAGATAAATAAGTTCCTAAAGAAGTTGAAGAAAAAGAAATGGAAGTTCATCACTCCCCACAAAGGGAAATTTCACCTCAGCCCCCACCTAAACTAGAGGAAGTTCCCTCAGCGAAAAATACATCCAAAAAATCATGAAGATTACATTTTCATTCACCTACTGCTACAATTCAGACAAGAGCTAAGAGGCCCTTCAACGGATCATCAACCCATAAGGAATATGCTGAAGCAGAAGTAATAACCAAAGATCCTATCCAAAATAAGGACAAGGGTAAGGGTGAAACTATTGAGAATCATGTTGAAGTCATAAACATAATCACTCCCCCTCATAACCCCACCTTCAAGAGATTGATCAAGAAAATAAGAGTTTCTAGAAAGGAAATTGTCCTCTTGAAGGGAGAAAGATTGACTGAGAGGAAAAAGATGAGCAAACTCATGGAAATGTATAATGATACCCTTGATATAGCTAGGTTTACATCAAGAAGATTCTTTCCCCTACATAGGAAACTTCATACTTTGTATAGGCATAACAAAATATGACAGTCCTAGAACATAAAAAAGAGGAGATGAAACCCTTCAAGGATGATCTGTCCCAAAGGAATCTTAATGTAGTAGCTCATGATGCAATAGGGAGAAGTGCTTCTGCTACAAGGAGAATTGTCATATTAAGAAAATGAAGTAGAGAGGATGAAAAACCCCATTTTTTATGATGATCAACTTTTGCATCTTGAAGTTTTGAGGGAAATGTCATAATTTTACCTATTGGAGGTTGTTGGCAGCCAATTCACATTTTTTGTACTGTCCTTATAAGCTGCCTACACCAGTGTTTTGCAAACCTTAATTTTTGTCACAATTCTCAAATAAAACGATACTTTTATTTTTGCGCTATTTACACACTTACCTTTCTTTTGTTTTCATGACTGCAAGCGTGAAAACTTGGTTTTCGAAGTCGCATTAAAATCATCACTGAATTGTCGTTATCATTCTTGTTGATATGCCCATTGCATTTACATTTTACTTATCATTAAACTGTTGGCAAGACCTCTTGATCTGTACTCATTTGACATTCTTTGGTTGATTATACAGTTTCGTTTCATGAGTGATTGAGTTTGTGATGCATTGGTGATTGGATTTACATGTTATTTGATCAATTCACTTGGTACATTGGTTAAACCCTTGGTGTGAATCGTTTCATACAACACTTGGTATTGGTTTCGATTCATGTGTTTGAAACTATGGTATAACTATTGTTCGCGCAAATGATCAATCCACTTACCAAAGGTTTTGATTGATTGATTGAAGTGGCATAATTGTTAACCTATGCATAGTCATTGGAATAGCTATTTGCGCCAGCGGTTGTACTGTAGATATGATTGTCGTGCATGTGTGAACCAAATCCACCACCTTCGCACGATATGTCATTAATGTTTAACCCTATCCCTATTTCACCTCTGCTATCATCAAGTAAGCCTTTGAGCGTTCTTCCCCTGCGTATGTTGTGATTCAAACCCTGGATCGTTCACATCACTTACCGCGTGCTCTTGTCTATGGCACCGGTGGTGCGAATAGAGCCGAACGGTAGTCAAGCCCTGCTATTGTTAGATAACGCCCGAAAATATTTACAAGATAATGGTTGGCTCATGTTTGTACAGAGGTTCGAGGGTTTCAATCTGTTTGTTAAACATAAATTCTCCCTTACCTTTGATGGGTGTAGGGCCAAAATAGGTGACATTCAGCTTGAAATCAGTGAAGAGTTCATTAGCTCTGCCACAGAATTAGCATCCACGGGCCAGCGATGGTTTAAAAACTCTAAATTTGATGAGGTGCCATGTCCATTACTGTTCATATCACATGACAAAGGTATGCCCATTTCCACACTTAAACCAAGGTGGCATGATCTTTGGATAGTGGTTAAAAAAATTGTGACTTGTGAGGGTTGGTATGGATTGGTTTTTCGTTATCACCTTAGACTGTTAATGAATTTCATGGGTTATCCATTAAACATGCCATTTTATTTCTAGCGTAGTATTTACAAAATGGATAAGATGTTTAAACGAGAGAAGGTCAATAGTAGCTTGTTTCACCACTGCCTGATCAGACTCATCGTCGTTCATCATTTAAGCCTCCACAATGATAATTGGCAAGCTTTTCTCTCTCGGAATGGATTTGTTGATTCAGAGTCTATCCAAATGGATATGTCTGTGGTCAGTGAGATTAAGGTTGGGCCACCCTCTACCAAACCCTCAGTCTACCCTGATATCGACCTACCCGACATTATAACAGACAAGGTTGAGGCTGTTAAAAAGCCTGTGAGCAAGAAGGTTAAGGGTAACCCTACTGTCGGTGACAAAGGTAAAAAGAATGCTCGACTGATATCGAGACTTTCTAGGAATAAACCTAAACATAGTATTGATCAAAAGCCAATAGTCCTCAGCGAAGACTCGGACTCTGATATCGAGCACTTCCTAGCTAGTGAGTACCCTTATTCCCAAGGTCTGTGCTCTGAGCCACCTTATGACTTTGTTTCTAATTTTCCCTCGTGCCTAAAGAATAATCCTAGCTACCCAGGGATCAAGCTACCTAATGAAACCCTCAGTGATTTAAACAAACCCTCACCTACATTTCCGAAGCCCGGGCAGTCATCATGTAACCAATGTAATGTGTGGCTGGAATGATACTATACCGATGTTCCCTTATTACAGTCGAAAATCAAATCATTGGAAAACCAAGTTACAGTGTTGACAAGTGAAAGGGACAAGCTTCAAGCTAATGAAAAGAAGCAGAAAACCACTGGTTCCATCGTTTTTAGGAATGTCGAGTTGGCGACAGCCTTCATCAATTCCAAGCTATCATGACCAAGTTCTCTGCTCATTATCTATGTATGAGTTTCAATATCAATTTCATTTTATGAATTGCTTTAATTGATATAATGAATCGAGTTTTGGTTTTCGATTAGCTCTGTCCATTGTTCGAAATGACTCTGTCATAGTTTGATTATAAAAAATGGTTATGGTGTGGATCATGTACATTGTTTTCGTTTTGCTAAAATTAAATGAAGTTATGATTTGGTCATACGATTTGGTTGTGCCCAGTTTAGCAATTGATTGGTTTTCACCGGGTTTGATTTGTTTTGAATAATTTTGTTGGTTTGAATTAACGAAATCAATGGGTTTTGTTTTCTCTTGGATTTTGTTTGTATCTAACCTGAACATGAGGTTTTTATGCTAAAATTAGAACATGGTTATGTTTTGATTTAACATGATTTTGTTGTCGCTAGATATCAACGGCTCTGATTTAGTTCGTGTGATTTGATTTTTGAGACGATTTCAGAGGATTGAATTGGCTTCATAAATACGATGTAGTCTATTTAATTCGAAAAACGACCTTGTTTTGTCAACATTCTCGTTTGGATTTGGATTATATCTGACCTGTGCAAAAGATATCTTCGCCAAAATCATGGAACTATGTTGATTCATAACGATTATGTCAAACTCAAACTGTTTGATTCGCTCTTGTTGTTGCGCATCCGGAGTTAGCACGATTTCTTTTATAAGTTGGATTCGTATCAAAAATCGATTTGATGCTGCTCTTTTGTTTTTGATTTTATCTCTATTGAATTTGGATGAGAAAGTTCGACTAATAGTTCGTTTTGAAATGAATTCAAGTGATGATTTCATGGACTGTAAATTGATTGTGTTTTCCCCCAATTAGCGATAACAAATGATTGGACGAGCCCTACAGATCCTGTTATCAACCAATTAATTCCACGATGATTTCATTTGTGATAATTTACATACCAGTTTTGATTTGATTCGCTAACAACATGGATCGTTTGTTTATGTTTAACATAGTGCTATCAATTTGAGAAAACAATCCTGTTGATTTGGTTTGGATTCGAAATGATCTTGTGGATAACTGAAGCAACTATTTGTGTTGATTTCAATTGATCCATGAAATAATTTCATTGCTATTCAGTTATCCAATATGATTCTGTTTACTCGATTTTGTGACAACAAATGGAACAGAGTACATGCATCTCTGTAATCATTCGATTGCTCTTAGTCTTGTTTGTTCTCAAATTAGTATAACAATTTTGATTTGAATGATTCGTTTGTCTTTCAAATAACAATTAGATACTTGTTTAATAGTTTAAATTTAATTCTTTAAGATTCAAATTGATTTTAATACGATTCTGTGTTTGATTTAGACCAGCTACAAAATCGCAAGATTCTGTAGCTAGTCTTTAAAAATTAGATTTTTATCAATTCTATCTGCAAAACATCCTCTAATATTGTCTATTTTTGTCCTTCTTCAGGTACATATGAATTGAAATGGTCAATTTGGGCATGCTGTGACAATATAGGAGATATTTATGTGATGTAGTTTTTATTTTTAAGTTGTTAGTTTCAGTTAGATATAGAAACTTGGGATATTTTCCCAGATTTGTGTAAACAGTTTTGATAACTTCCACAGGGATGTTTTACCCTGTGGGAGGTCTTTAAATACTTGTTATTTTTTGTAATAATGAGCATCCTCACTTGTGGTAGAACCAGGCTATGGATTTATGATACAAACTAAGATAAGAGTTGATGTCTTGTAACAGCTTTCACTTTCAATATATCAAACTTTTGTTTCAAGTTTTATGCAGATCAGTTTGCAGTTGATTATAGACTACTTTAGCTATCATAATCTATTGCAGGATGATATGATTTGATAAATGTGCTATCCATATATGATCTCTTTCATTATTTTTAAAGTACAACAATCACTTTGTTTCAGTTAATGAATCACAGATTTCTCTTCTTTGTTAATTGAATCATTTTGTATAGATATTTGCATACAGATTTATCTAACTGTGAAGACTTATAAATCATAAGGTTGTTGTAAATTTTTATTCCTTGTTTGTCCTGTAATTATATTTGAAGATCACAACTGCTTCTAGTTTACGAGAAGCTCATGGATAATTCGGTGCGGGTTTCCTCCCTCCGATCAGCTAAGACAATCATTACATACAGGACGAACCTGGAGCGTTTCTTCAGGTCAGTTTGTTATTTATTTGATAGTTAATTTGTTAGTATAATTAATGTAGTTAGAGTTAGTATCTTAGTTTTTTAGTTTAGATAATTTTTATTTTATTTATTTTTCATAAAATCGTAAAAATAAAAAAACAATAGCTCTCATTGTCTTAGGACAGAATACGAATGAGCTTTTCAGGTTTTCATTCAAATCTGTAAATTGTAAATATTGTACATTTGTGAATAAGATTTATTTATGTTAGTAGTTAGATATTTAATTAATTAGAGTTAGCATAGTATTAGATAATAGATTGTATATATAATAGTTAGATTTGTTTAGTTTGTTTTAATAATTATTTTTAGTTAGATTAGTTAATTTAGAGTAGTTTCCTTTTGTTTCCTTAGGACTTAGATCGGCTAACGGAGTCGCTAAACCCATCAAGGTGGGTTATCCCAAATGGCTTGGGTTATTTAGACAACCCTGGACCCGATCCACTCTCCCAGTTGACAGATGGTCAATTTCACCCATCAACAAATGGTGCTAGAAGGAGGGCCTAAAATTAATTAATGGAATGAGGCAGTCATAAGACTCCTCGACCACCTAATCACTCACCTATAGTGACAATAAGTCATTCGAATGATAACGTTCCCCTTCAAAAAACAACCACATCAAACGACAATCCATGAATCACAGTTGAGCCAGTAACTCCAAATCCTACTAGTGGTGACATACAAGAGATTGTCTGTCAATCTCTTATAAGAACACATAGTGGCTTATCCCATTTGAGGCAACCAAACCATCTATTGGACCAACCTTTGGATTTCTCTAATATGAGAGAACAATTAGGAGGCACTAACCTCACTATGAACCCTATAGATCCAATCCTCAATCCTGTTGCATGAGGATCTGGGATACCTCCTTCACCACCTCCATCATCTCCTTCTTCTTCTAGAGGAGATTCTTCTGATGAAGGCAGTTCCCCTTCTCAGCGTTCCAAACCCACTACACCAATGGCCGACCAGAAAAATCCTGCCAGACCTTGGCTTGACCAAGATGCCGTAGTTGTACCTGGAGCTCAGCATCCATTACCTAAACATCCGGAGAAATGGCTTCCTAGGTTTGACCCTGATTCTAAACAAATCGTTGAATATCACATTAAAAAGTTTATGTTAGCCATAAGACTCCGTAATGTCGAACATGAAGACGTTGTCTGTAGGTTGTTCCCCTATACTTTCGAGGGCAATGCATCTACATGGTACTTTTCCTAGAAACCACATACCATTGTGTCTTGGGAAAAGTTTGACTCATGCTTTTCGGAAAAGTTTGGAGACAGTAAGCCTCCAGAAGTCCTAGTCATTGACCTTTCTAGCTTAAGAATGAACCCAAAAGAAAAAGTTAAAGACTTTAATCAAATATTCTTAACACTTAAAAACCGAATCCCTACAGATTCCATGCCTGCCGCGAATATTATAATAGCATACTACACTAAAGCTTTGCATCAAAGTATAGCTATTTGGGTTAAACAATCTATGAAAGCCACGTTGTTAGAAGCCTTCGAGGAGGCTAGCCAGATTGAAAAAGGTATACTTAGTCTTAAAGACTCTACTAGCAACGAAACAGAGACTAGTTCTTCTTCCAAAAAGAAGATCGAAATCCTCCCCGGACCTACTCAAAGTAAAACACAACCTGAAAGCTCTGATTTAGAAAACTTAACTAAAGTTGTTCAAAAACTGTCAAATCAAGTTATAGACTTAAAAAGGATGACCGAAGAATCTTCTTCGAGCAAAGGGCCTTACAAACCCCTGTTCCGAAAGCCTTTTCCCACCAACCGACCTAGTCTAACCACCAAAGGTCTTAATCTAGAAAGTCTACAATGCGCCCTTCAAACAATTCTAGAAGCTGAAGATAAATTGATGCCTCCTGAGATTCCTGAGGAGGTAGTTGAATAACAGATAGTTCAAGAAGAGGAGTCTTCTCCAAACATTTTTGGACACTTCTCGGATAACATCTTTCAAGCTGACTTTGAGACAATGCATCCCTATAATACCAGGAGTAAGCAACAAACAAACCTTCTGCCAAAAACACTACAACTTCACCTCTAAAGTAGTCTAAACTAGCTGAGACTAAACAAAGTAATGTGAACCCCAACTTAGATTATGATGTAGTGGAATTTCTTAAAAAGTTGAGAGCTAACATTTCTGTTTATGAATTATTGAAATTTCCATTTCTGCTACAAAAAATGTTACAAAATATCTCAGAGAATGGAAAAAATGGTAATTCAAGTAGTAACAAGGTTGTGCAGAACAAAGTTCCTCAGAAGACTTCCACTAAAAACAATCCTGATACTCAAGATAAAGGAAGCCTTCCCATAAATAATGTAAATAATGTGAATAATGTAAATAATAATGTAGATAAAATAGCTTTATAAACTGTGAGTAAAAAGCCACAAACTACCACCCTTAGCACTCGCAAAAATGTACCTCCATTTTTGTTAACTTTCGAAATCTTTAATAGAAACGTGCACAATTGTATGGTAGACTCAAGAGCGTCATCCAATGTGATGTCATGGTCTATTTTCCCGAATATTAACGCTGAAGTTGAACCCTCCACCTTAAAAATCACAACTTGATCGGACCAATGTTAAAGTTATAGGCGAACAAAAAAATGTGCTTATAAGATTATCGTCTAACCCCAAGGTTCATGAAGTCATTGATATAATTGTTGTGGATATTCGAGAAGTGTGTGGTCTGTTTTTAAGCAGGGATTGGTCGGAGTAGCTACACAGTTATTTCACGACAGATTGGTCTCACCTATGGCTCCCAGACAATGGAAAACCTAAAAAGATCAAGGTAAATTGTGAATGCTACCTTAAGTTCACAGTCACAGATTTGAACGATCCCAATGAACCATTCACACCTTCTGCTGATTCACCCGAAGTACAAGGGATGGACACCTTTTTCAGCAATTTCATGGCCGAGGCTTCAACTATCACCAATCCAGAACAACAGTTCGAGATTGTATCATTTGTGCAACCAACAACTTCTACGCAATGGTCTCATGTACCCGATGGAAATCAAATTTGGTCTTTATTTTGATGGGTCAAAGTCTAAAGAAAGAGATGGCACATGATGCATCATTATCGATCCGGCAGGTAACAAAACATTGATTGCATGTAGGTTAGAATTTGAATGTACTAACAACACTGCAGAATGTGAGGCTTTACTGCAAGGTCTCAGAAAAGATTTAGATATGAACATTCAAAATTTGACCGTCTTTGGCGACTCCGAAATAGTGGTTAGATAGGTAAGAGATTCCATCCATTATCTGTCTCTGCATCTCAAAAGCTACCAATCTGAGGTATGGAATTTAATGAATAAGTTTTTTGCTTTCAATATAAATTCTATTCATAGACTGATTAACTCTGAAGCAAATCTATTAGCTAATGTAGCTTCTAAACTCTTTCCTGCAGAAGGTTTGTCCCCAAATGTATTCTCCGTCGAACTGTTGTTAAGACCATCCATTCCCGACAACATCACAAACTGGAGAGTCTTTGACGACGATCACCATATTATTAACTTTATGCACATGGAAGAA
This sequence comes from Picea engelmannii, assembly GCA_009831015.1. NCBI lineage: Eukaryota > Viridiplantae > Streptophyta > Pinopsida > Pinales > Pinaceae > Picea > Picea engelmannii. Next base: position 37,405 of record WSFP011319161.1, on the reverse strand, counting down.
ACTTTTCAAGGCACCGTGATAGACGAATGCACGCATGATGACAATTTGCTCGATTTCACGGTAATACCAGATCCAAGAACTCTTGAATCTTCATCGGACATGGTAAATTCGATCCCTAAATCTGTAGTTAGATTAGAGAAATTTTACGATCTTCAAGATAAATTTAAAAAGTCGGTCAACTGTAAAACCAATAGTTCCTCGTTATCTTATGAAAAAGTAAACCTGAGAACTAATGATAATCCGCAGTGCATTAATCTAGGGGTGGGGTGTTCTCAACAATAAAAAGTTGCATTTATTAAATTGTTCAAAGAATTTAAAGATGTCTTTGCGTGGACATATGATGACCTTAAAACTTTCGACCCTAATATCAAACAACATGTCATTCCTATGAAACCCCAAACCTTACCCTTTCAACAAAAATTGAGAAAAATGCACCCTAAGCTTGAACCGACCATTCAAAAAGAGTTGAATAAGCTTCTAAATTCTAAGATAATTTTCCTTGTTAGGCACACTCAATGGGTTTCTAACCTTGTCCCTGTCCGGAAGAAAAGTGGGGAAATTCGACTCTGCGTCGATTTCCAAAACCTTAATAAAGCATCTAATAAAGACAAATATCCTGTCCCACCCATGGAACACATCCTTCAATAGGTATCTGGTTCTGAGAGGCTATCTTTAATGGATGGTTTCTCAGGGTACAACCAAGTCCATATGTCTCCTCCAGACCAACTTAAAACTACCTTCCGCACCGCGTGGGGCACTTATGCTTATTGAAAAATGCCCTTTGGATTGATTAATGCTGGTGCCACTTTCCAGAGAGCGATGGACATCGCTTTCTGAGGCTTAATCAATCAGTCCATCATGGTTTACTTAGATGATGTGACTGTATTTTATAAAAACAAAAACGATCATCTAGCTCACTTACGAGCCATTCTACAACGATGCCGTAAATACGACATCTCCTTGAATCCTAAAAAATCCATCTTTGCAGTAGAGCAGGGTAAACTCTTGGGATTTATTGTGTCAAGCGAAGGGATGATTATCGATCTTGAAAAGACTCAAGTCATCGTGAAAATTCCCCCTCCTACATCCAAAAAATCTATGCAGTCTTTCTTAGGCCAGATTAACTTTGTGAGAAGATTTGTCTCCAGTTTCTCTGAAATGGTCAGGCCTTTGCAAAATTTAATTAAGAAAGACACCCAATATCACTGGGGACCCCTAGAAAATCAATATTTTAATGAAATAAATAAGGCCATAATAGACGCTCCGTCTCTCATGAGCCCCGACTTTTCTCAAGACTTTACACTCTACACTTTTTCTTCTGACCGTTCCTATGCGGCTGTCCTAACCCAAAAGAATGCCGAGAATAATGAAGTACCCATTTACTTTATGAGCTCTTCTTTCAAAGGCACTGAACTTAATTACCCAGTGGTAGATCGACAAGCCTATGCTGTTTTCAAATAAGTCAAGCACTTCCAGTCCTATCTTTTGAAGTCTAGGAAGAAAGTCATTGTCCCTTACCCAACCGTCAGGAACCTGTTAGTGTAGAAGGAACTAGGTGAAAAGAGGGATAATTGGGTCACCTCCTTGCAGGAGTACGACTTAGAAATCACCCCATATCAAATAGTGTGAGGCCAAGGGTTATACAAGTTAGTTGTTGATTCAACAGTAGGACAACAACAAGAAAGTGATACGTCAAACCTAGGACAACACAATCAAAATCTAATCTGTTGCGCACAAAACCCTGTCAATCCATGGTATGATGATATAAGATCATGTCTTGAACATGGGTCAACCCCCTGTCACCTAGATCCCACTAAAAGAAGAGAGTTGAGATTAAAGTCTGCCTCATTTCATTTGGTTAATGGTATTCTATTTCGTCAAAGTTTTGACGGCGTACTGATGTGTTGTCTTGAGAAAGACGAAGCAGAAAAAGTCTTGCTAGAGTTGCATGCAAGAGAAGCTGGTGGTCATTTTGGTGGTGACACCACTGCCCCTAAGGTTTTAAGAGCTGGTTATTACTGGCCCACGCTTTTTAGAGACGCCCATGCCTTGTGTCGTAAATGTACCATTTGTCAGAAAGCATCAGGGCAGTTACAAAAACCAGCCTTTCCTTTGCAACCCGTTTCAGTAGACTCTCCTTTTCAGCAGTGGGGACTTGATATCATAGGTCCAATCAACCCCTCGTCCTCACAACAACACAAGTTTATTGTGACAGCCACAGATTACTTTACCCGATGGTCTGAAGCTGTCGCATTAAGAACCGTCAACACTAGTCAGGTAATTTCCTTTCTAAATTTGAATATTATCACTCGTTTTGGTATCCCTGTTTGTTTAGTATTCGATAATGCTTCTTACTTTTTCTCTCTTGAGATGAGCGAGTTCTCTTTGGAAAAAGGAATCAAACTAAAGTATTCTGCTAGCTATTACCCCCAGGGCAACGGATTGGTAGAATCAACAAATAAGAACTTGATTAAAATCATCAAGATAATGGTGGTTGAAAATCACAAAAATTGGCACAATGCACTGTTAAACGCGCTGTGGGCTGATAGGGTAACACCAAAAGTTATTGTAGGTAACTCCCCCTTTTTTCTAATTTATGGCAGAGAAGTAATTCTTCCACCTCACATTCTTCTTCCTTCACTTTAGCTGTCACAGAAAATTCAAGAAGAATATTGTCCCCCTTTGGAAAACCGAATTAACGCTTTGATGAAGTTAAAAGAGGTAAGAGCCCAAGATAAACGTAATTTAGATCAACATCAAATATTGGTTAAAAGTTGGTTCGATTCTAACTCCACTTCTGATAGGAATTTTGAAGTAGGTGACCTCGTCCTGAAATGGGACAAACCACATGAGGGAAAGGGAGAGCACACGAAATTTCAAAACTTATGGCTTGGACCATTTTTTATTGCTGAAAAGTTGGGTCCCCATTCTTTTCGATTGTAAAATCTAGAAGGACAGCTTGACACCTATCTGGTGAATCGCCAAGCCCTGAAAAGATACTTTGTTTGACAACAAACCTTGTATATTATGTACATATTTTGTTTTTTTTGCTTTTTGCTTTTTTGATTTCCCCTTTGAGTTTATCAGTTTGAGTTTTTGCGAATACACATACCTGTATACTGATCTATTCAGACAAAGAAAACATAAAATTCCTTCACTGAAATAACTGCTAACAAAATTGTATAAACATAAATTGTATATTTCTGTAATTTACATCTGTGATTGGAAAAAAGTTTGTTGTTTGAAAGAAGTTGACTGATTTCGATCTCTGAGTAAAGCTTGTCACGATCATCTATTATCTTTTTACGCTGTCCCTTTTCCTTAAGGGAATGACTCAGAAGATGTCTCCCTGCCTTAGGAAGTTGGTTTTGTAAATGAAACATCTCTGGATCTTAATAAAGGACAGTTCTAAAAAATTCTGCCGAGGTCTGAAAAAATATGTTAAAATATCATAATTTTCAGCGTCACCCCGCTCAACTATATGTCTTTCAAAAACAAAACAAAATAAATCATTAATAGATCTGTGGGAAGTGCTTGTAAGCCCGTCGGGATGCTGAACAGGTCTGCTGGCAGCGGGTAAATGCATGCATGGTGCCAAGACAACTTCGTCGGGGTACTGAACAGGCCCGCTGGCAGCAAAGCAATGTCGGGTATGTGAAAATTTGCAAATAAGAAAACTCTTAATGTCCTTTATTCTGATCTAGAACTTCTTGGCAGGATACGGATGTCAAAGTGTGTTAAATGGAAACCTTGTCAAGGCTATGGACGCTTGCTGGTAGTAGTGGCTCTGTCAACAGTATTGGAGATCTTATCTTTAATATCATGACTCACTGGTCTTAAGACTGTTATCAGTTTTCATCTTTTAAAACACTGCTAGAATAGTTGGTTAATGGTGATGTTTATACGATTTTCTGGTTGTTATTTTTGGGTTGGAATTATCTTTTTTGTCCTAATCTGAATTTGTTCTTTTGGCAGAGATAACTGCTTCTACTAGTGCGTCGCCATTGTTGGCATCCAATTCACATTTTTTGTATTGTCCTTATAAGCTGCCTACACCAGTGTTTTGCAAACCTTAATTTTTTTCACAATTCTCTAATAAAACGACACTTTTATTTTTGCGCTATTTACACACTTACCTTTCTTTTGTTTTCATGACTGCAACCGTGAAAACATGGTTTTCGAAGTCCCATTAAAATCATCACTGAATTGTCGTAATCATTCTTGTCAATATGCCCATTGCATTTACATTTTACTTATCATTATACAGTTGGCAAGACCTCTTGATTTGTACTCATTTGGCATTCTTTGGTCGATTATACATTTTTGTTTCATGAGTGATTGATTTTGTGATGCACTAGTGATTGGTTTTACATGTTATTTGATCAATTCACTTGGCACATTGGTTAAACCCTTGGTGTGAATCGTTTCATACAACACTTGGTATTGGTTTCGATTCATGTGTTTGAAACTATGGTATACCTATTGTTCGCGCGAATGATCAATCCACTTACCAAAGGTTTTGATTGATTGATTGAAGTGGCATAATTGTCAACCTATGCATAGTCATTGGAATAGCTATTTGCGCCAGCGGTTGTATTGTAGATATGACTGTCGTGCATGTGTGAACCAGCTCCACCACCTTCGCACGATATGTCATTAATGTTTACCCCTATCCCTGTTTCACCTCTGCTATCATCGGGTAAGCCTTTGAGAGTTCTTCCCCTGCGTATGCTGTGATTCAAACCCTGGCTCATTCACATCACTTACCCTGTGCTCCTGTCTATGGCACCAGTGGTGTGAATAGAGTCGAATGGTAGTCAAGCCCTGCTACTGTTCGATAACGCCTGGAAAGATTTACAAGATAATGGTTGGCTCACGTTTGTAAAGAGGTTCGAGGGTTTCAATCTGTTTGTTGCACAACAATTCTCCCTTACCTTTGACGGGTGTAGGGCCAAAATAGGTGACATTCAGCTTGAAATCAATGAAGAGTTCATTAGCTTTGCCACGGGATTAGCAGCTGTTAGGGGTCCTATAATTATAGACGAGTCGATACTTCGACTGTTGATTTGGCATCTCTCCCGGTGACGAAGTATAGCTCAGGTGATTCTGTTTTCCTCCCTCCATTCTTTTCACTCGACCCTCCATCACCCTGCTGCATCCTTCATACACACAACACCCTCTCCCCCTTGTCCTTTGTCAACCTCCATTATCCCGCCTTCCATCCCTGCATAAATGGACTTAGGATAAACAAAAGAATTAGCAATAAGGTTAGTCTAGGTTAAAATCGATTAATAAATGACTATTTGATAATTAATTAATCATTAATTAATTAATTAATTAATTAGTTATTAACTAGGTTAGTACCTAGGTTAGCATCTAAGTTAGAAGTTAGAGTTAGTTTTAAATTTAAATAAAACAATTAAATTCAAAATTACAAAATAAAACATAAAAAAACAACGTACCATATAACAAAAAACTTAAAATATTAAAAATAAAAATAAAAAATAAATATTAAAATTATCCTAAGTCTAACCTATCCTACCCAACGTACCCTCTACTCCGCTTACATCACCCTCCAGCCACCTTAAATCACTCCCCACTACCCACTCCCCCTACGTCACCCCACCTCACCACCCACTAACTACCCATAACCCCAATGCATATTTCATACCCCGCCCCCCATCCAATATACCCCAAGTTTAAATCAACACGTTATATTAATTCCGGAGCCGCCCCCACCTTCCGGAATTTAACGAAGGGGGGGGTCCGGAATCATAAATAAAACTCATTCAATTTTGAACGCCTTAGATCGAGCCTCCGGAATATATGACCTACATCAAATTCCGGACCACCCCAGGCATTCTACGTTTAACGAGGGGGGGGGGGTCCGGAATTTTTTTCCCGCCAAAAAGCCATTTTGCCCAAGTTTACCATTTTTTGCCTAATTTACCACGTCACCTTCCAGGTCAGATTCTGAGCAAACAAAGACAGATTTTAAAAATCTGAGAGAGGTTTTTGGTCATCACGGGCAGAGGAACAAAACCCTTTTTCAGTTTTGGAAATGGAGTTACGAGATGGGAGAGTCGAAGACATCTTCGAGGGCTATTTTTCCATATTTGCCATTTTCCATTACAGTCCCGATCTTGTAGGAGCTGTCACGGCCACCTGGAGATGAATTTTGCGAAACCGAAAGAGGTTTTTGTCCAGAACATGCCCATATACAATAAAATATTTCAATTTTCTCCCAAGTGTCATCATTGAAGACAGAATCGCGTCTGATCGGACCCCTGTTTCACAGAAAAACGGTCCATGTTTTATAGCAGAAAACTCCGAATTTTCTGGGAGTGGTGGCTATTTTTGGCCAAGACGGTTAAACCGACTTCCGAACTTGATGGGGACGATCTGTATTATTTATAGAGATGATTTTAATGTAAAAGGGTTGGATCTTCATGCCTTGTGGCTACCAAGCTGTAACATTTTTGAATAGATCTGCCATTAATGAAAGAGGCACTTTACAGGATTCCTGCGCATGTTTACTGGTGATGTGATTTCTCAGTAAATGTTTTCTTCCTCTGTAATCATCTTGTTTTTCTGAAGCTAATATTGATGAATAGCGTTATGTTACAAGATTTATCCCCGATACCCTGTTTCTGATTCTAAAGATTTCAATGTCCATCTTCTAAATATCTTCAATTAAGAGATTCTTAAGTGCTTGTTAGTTGGAGTTATTTTCCTTATCTTTTCTTCTGATCATCATTTGAATTATTAAAGATCCAGTGAGTGTGTTATCTCGCCTTGTGAAGGATTTCTTCAACGTTTCTGGTTGTATCTTGGATTTGATTAAATACAGACCCCATAGCCCAATGGATGTGCAGTTTGTCTCAACCAACTTTAAAAACCCTTTACAACAAAACCAATAATTCTTTTAACTAGCCTAATATCTGAGATTAAACAAAGCTAAACCATATAGAGAGATCCCTCTCTGAAGATGGAAGGGATAGATCCCATCTTTAAAAGCGGTTTTGATGTTTCCTCTGTAACTGCCTTTCAGCCTTAGGCAAATTACAGAGTGCTAACATAATGGTGACTCCATTGGGGACTCTTCCCAGTAGTACATTTCAAGCTCCAGCTCTGATCACTGATGGTGAACAGTGACCAGACACAAGAAGGCTGAGATCATTCACCTGGCGACTCCAATCAGCTCTAGACAGTGCCAGCTCGAAGACTCCACTGGAGGAAGAACCTGAAGCATGACCAAGAAGCCTAGAAAGACCAGGTATTCAAGCTCAAATTGCATTCAAGACATATTTGGTTTTATCTGCAATCATGTCTTGTCTTTTTATAAGCCTGGTCAGAAGTATATTTTTGAAGAGTATTTTGACCATCAGTCAATTGATGAGTCTCAAGAGATCATACCCACAATTGTAGATTATGTATAGTCTCACACTCCTGTGTACATCCCAGATGCACCTGTAGAAACTCCAGTGGGACATAAGCCCCCTGCTTTGTCTCCTAATCCTGTTGAACATCTGGATGTTTGTAAGCCCCTTGATTCATCTCCTGTTCTTGCAAAAATCCCAAACCGATACAAGCCTCTGGATTTGCCTCCTATTCTCCATGACCTCCCTGTCAATTACATAGATAATATGCCTAGGTTTGATGGAGAGAATGCCAAGATCACTGATGAAAAACATATGCAAAACCTTGAAGATTTCCTTGACCTTTATGAGGTTGAAGATGATGATGTCTACATCAGAATGTTTGCCCTGTCTCTGGGAGGTAAAGTCAAAGATTGGTTTAAGAACCTTCCTGCTGTAAGCATAAAAAATTTTCAGCAGTTCATGCAAGTGTTCTTGGATAGGTGGGTAATCAGGGGAAATGTTTTCCTCATCCTAGAAGAGTATGAACACTTGAAAAGAAAGCTACGGGAGACAGTACATCAGTTTTCAGCCAGATTCAATCAGGCATATCATGCCATACCTGCTGATATAAGGCCACCCCCAGGAGCTGCCCACTTGCATTACCCAGATGCCTTCGATCCTGAGATGACATTTTAGTTAAGAGAAAGAAACACTGCAAGCCTTGAATAAATGCAGAGCATTGCAGTTGACGTGGAGACCAACTTGCTGATCAAGAGGTCACAGTTAAAGAACAAAGAAATGGAGCAGCTAAAGTTATCAGAAGATAAACTGTAGATTTTGGTCAGTACCATTGAGGAGATGATGCAGAAGATCAACAGGAAAGATGAGCTTGTTGTCCAAAGACATCATGGTCCCTGGATTTCAGAGAAAGAAAGTATCACAGTTCCCAAACATTTTTCTGCTCATCCTGGATACCTTGGATTGAATGATGATTCGTTCATGTATTCAATTCACGGCACAGACGAAGATGGATCTCCATCTCGACTTGTAGAGGAACAACCGGCTGACATGATGTGCATGTTTGACGACATTTCTTACTAGGATTGTCCACCCAAGTGGGATCAGTACGATGATGATCATGAAGTTGAAACAAAGGTTGACTGTTTAGAGGAAACAACAGCATGTCATTGGCAGGAAGAAGATCATTTTCCGTTCAGATGCGACAATCAACCCTTGCGCAACAGTCATGACAACGATGAGGAATGTGCAGAAAATGTCAGAGTAAGTGAAAGCACTTTGCCCATATGTTTCTCATCTCTTCAATTCCTCCAAAGAAACTCTAGGCCAGTTGCAAATAGTGAAGACATAAATGTCTCTGACCAATCAATTGATGATACCATTAAGGATATGGACGCTGTCCTAAACCCAGAATCGCAGCTCTTGCCCTCCTTCAATTTTCAAATTCTTGATGAATGCGCAGAGCCTGAGACAAATTTTGAGTTAATCCAAAGGAACTCTATACCATTGTGTTTTAAATCATTTCAAGTTTTGAAGGAGACTCTTGGGCAAATGTTGAAGGATGAATACAAAAACAAGCAGGAAATTTCATTTGAGTCAATGCAGCAGTGTTGTCAGTCCTCTCAGGATCCAATAGATGATCTGTTGGATGGCCTGGGTGGCCAAAATCACTCTTCGTTCTCCAGTCATGAAATAAAAAGATGTTATGATATTGACATGGTCAGGCAATCAAATTCTTTGTCTTTTGCAGCAGAGGCATCATTTCAGAAACCATCAGAGCATCCACAGTCAGATGAGGAAGCATTGAAAGACACATAATGCATAAGTGAAAAATCGAGTCTTGAGGCTAAGTTGTTTGAAGTTGAAAATCAAAAGATGGGCCAAACCTACATTGATCATGTAGCTACTTATATGGAGAAATTATTTAATACAGGATATTTTTCTGTTGCTGATCTTTGTCCTATGGTTTGGGTTGATCAAATCTTATGCAAGGGAAAGCAGGGCGGAAGTTACTCTCAAGCACGAGTAACAGACTCATTTCTGAGTTTCATCACAAACGGTGAAAGAACAGAGCCACTAAATCAACTGTTGAATTGGATCCATTGGCATTTTTCCATTACCTAGCTGAGCAATGATCTCAGTAGGGTAGGTAGGTGGGAAAATGAATAAGCTCAGCACTCTGAGCATCTCTTTTTCAGCAGCGTTCATTTGATTTCATTTCAGTTGCAAAGATCAAAATAGGTAGAGGTTGCAGAAGTAAGATTTTGGGATCAACCCAATGGATAAGGCTCTGGTCTGCATGTTCAGAGGTCTGTGGTTCTTGACACCTCCTGAAAGAAGCTACCATCCCCAGGTGGAGCCTATGTTAGGGGTCCTATAATTATAGGCGAGTCGATACTTCGATTGTTGATTTGGCATCTCTCCCGGTGACGAAGTATAGCTCAGGTGATTCCGTTTTCCTCCCTCCATTCTTTTCACTCGACCCTCCATCACCCTGTTGCATCCTTCGTACACACTACACCCTCTCCCCCTTGTCCTTTGTCAGCCTCCATTATCCCGCCTTCCATCCCTGCATAAATGGACTTAGGATAAACAAAAGAATTAGCAATAAGGTTAGTCTAGGTTAAAATTGATTAATAAATGACTATTTGATAATTAATTAATCATTAATTAATTATTAATTAATTAATTAATTAATTAGTTATTAACTAGGTTAGTACCTATGTTAGCATCTAAGTTAGAAGTTAGAGTTAGTTTTAAATTTAAATAAAACAATTAAATTCAAAATTACAAAATAAAACATAAAAAAACAATGTACCATTTAACAAAAAACTTAAAATATTAAAAATAAAAATAAAAAACAAATATTAAAATTATCCTAAGTCTAACCTATCCTACCCCACGTACCCTCTACCCCGCTTACATCACCGTCCATCCACCTTACATCACTCCCCACTACCCACTCCCCCTACGTCACCCCACCTCACCAGCCACTAACTACCCATAACCCCAATGCATATTTCATACCCCGCCCCCCATCCAATATACCCCAAGTTTAAATCAACGCGTTATATTAATTCCGGATCCCCCCCCACCTTCCGGAATTTAACGAAGGGGGCTCTCCGGAATCATAAATAAAACTCATTCAATTTTGAACGCCTCAGATCGAGCCTCCATAATATATGAACTACATCGAATTCCAGACCCCCCCGGGCATTCTACGTTTAACGAGGGGGGGGGGGGTCCAGAATTTTTTTCCCGCCAAAAAACCATTTTGCCCAAGTTTACCATTTTTTTCCTAATTTACCACGTCACCTTCCAGGTCAGATTCTGAGAAAACAGAGACATATTTTAAAAATCCGAGAGAGGGTTTTTGTCAGCATGGTCAGAGGAACAAAACCCTTTTTTAGTTTTGGCAACGGAGTTACGAGGTGGGAGAATAGAAGACATCTTCGAGGGCTATTTTTCCAGATTTGCCATTTTCCATTACAGTCCCGATATTGCAGGAGGTGTCACGGCCAGCTGGAGATGAATTTTGCGAAACTGAAAGAGGTTTTTGTCCAGAACATGCCCATATACAATAACCTCTTTCATTTTTCTCCCAGGTGTCATAATTGAAGAGAGAATCGCGTCTGATCGGACCCCTGTTTCGCAGAAAAACGGTCCATGTTTTATAGCAGAAAACTCCGCATTTTCTGGGAGTGGTGGCTATTTTTGGCCAAGACGGTTAAACTGACTTCCGAACTTGATGGAGACGATATGTCTTATTTATAGAGATGATTTTAATGTAAAAGGGTTTGATCTTCATGCCCTGTGGCTAGCAAGCTGTAACATTTTTGAATAGATCTTCCATTAATGAAAGAGGCACTTTACAGGATTCCTGCACATGTTTACTGGTGATGTGATTTCTCAGTAAATGTTTTCTTGCTCTGTAATCATCTTGTTTTTCTGAAGCTAATCTTTACGAATAGTTTTATGTTACAGTATTTATCCCCGATACCCTGTTTCCGATTCTAAAGATTTCAATGTCCATCTTCTAAATATCTTCAATTAAGAGATTCTAAAGTTCTTGTTAGTTGGAGTTATTTTCCTTATCTTTTCTTCTTATCATCATTTGAATTATTAAAGATCCAGTGAGTGTGTTATCTCTCCTTGTGAAGGATTTCTTCAGCGTTTCTGGTTGTATCTCGGATTTGATTAAATACAGACCCCATAGCCCAATGGATGTGCAGTTTGTCTCAACCAACTTTAAAAACCCTTTACAACAAAACCAATAATTCTTTTAACTAGCCTAATATCTGAGATTAAACAAAGATAAACCATATAGAGAGATCCCACTCCTAAGCTGGAAGGGCTAGATCCCATCTTTAAAAGAGGTTTTGATGTTGCCTCTGTAACTGCCTTTCAGCCTTGGGAAAATTACAGAGTGCTAACAACAGCCACGATCCACCGATGGTTTAAAAACTCTAAAGTTGATGAGGTGCCATGGCCATTACTGTTCGTATCACATGACAAAGGTATGCCTATTTCCATGCTTAAACCAATGTGGCATGATCTTTTGTTAGTGGCTAAACAATTTGTGACTTGTGAGGGTCGGTATGGATTGGTTTTTCTTTATCACCTTCGAATGTTAATAAATTTCATGGGTTATCCATTAAACATGCCATTTTATTTCCAACGTAGTCTTTACCAAATGGCTAATAGGTTTAAATGAGTGAAGGTCGATAGTATCTTGTTTCACCACGGCCTGATCAGACTCATCGTCATTCATCATTTAAGCCTCTATGACGATAATTGACAATATTTTCTCTCTCGGAATGGCTTTGTTGATTCAGAATCTGTCCAAATCGATAATTTTGTGGTCAATGAGACTAAGGTCGGGCCACCCATGCCTTTCCATGCCCTTCTACCCTCTCCCAAACCCTCGGTCTTCCCTAATATCGACCTACTCGACATTACAACAGACAAGGTTGAGGCTGTTAAAAATCCTTTGAGAAAGAAGTTCAAGGGTAACCCTACTATCAACGACAAAGGTAAAAAGAATGCTCAACTAATATCGAGACTTGCTAGGAATAAACCTAAACCTAGTATTGATCAAAATCCCATAGTCCTCAGCGAAGACTCAGACTCTGATATCGAGCACTTACTAGCTAGTGAGTACCCTTATTCCCAAGGTCTGTGCTCCGATCCACCCTATGACTTCATTTCTAATTTTCCCTCATGCCTAAAGAACAATCCTAGCTACCTAGGGATCAAGCTAGCTAATGAAACCCTCGGTGATTTAAACAAACCCTCGCCTACATTTCTGAAGCCCGGGCAGTTATCATGTAACCAATGTAATGTGTGGATGGAACGCTACTATACCGACGTTCCCTTATTACAGTCGAAAATCAAATCATTGGAAAACCAAGTTACAGTGTTGACAAGTGAAAGGGACAAGCTTCAAGCTAATCACAAGAAGCAAAAAACCACTGGTTCCATTGTTTTTAGGAATGTCGAGTCGACGACAAACTTCTTCAATTCCAAACTATCATGACCAACTTGTCTGCTCATTATCTAGGTATGAGTTTCAATATCAATTTCATTTTATGAATTTCTTGAATTGATATAATGAATCAAGTTTTGGTTTTCGATTAGCTCTGTCCATTGTTCGAAATGACTCTGTCATAGTTTGATTATCAAAAACGGTTATGTTGTGGATCCTGTACATTGTTTTCGTTTTGCTAGAATTAAATGAAGTTATGATTTGGTCATACGATTTGGTCGTGCCCAGTTTAGCAATTGATTGGTTTTCATCGGGTTTGATTCGTTTTGAATAATTCTGTTGGTTTGAATTAACAAAATCAATGGGTTTTGTTTTCACTTGGATTTTATTTGTATCTAATCTGAACATGAGGTTTTTATGCTAAAATTAGAACATGGTTATGTTTTGATTTAACATGATTTTGTTGTCACTGGATATCAACGACTCTGATTTAGTTCTTGTGATTTGATTTTTGAGAAGATTTCAGAGGATTGAATTGGCTTCATAAGTACGATGTAGTCTATTTAATTGGAAAAATGACTTTGTTTTGTCAACATTCTCATTTGGATTTGGATTATATCTCACCTGTGCAAAAGATATCTTCACCGAAATCATGGAACTATGTTGATTCATAATGATTATGTCAAACTCAAACTGTTCGATTCGCTCTTGTTGCTGTGTATCTTGAGTTAGCACGATTGCTTTTATAAGTTGGATTTGTATAAAAAATTGATTTGATGCTGCTCTTTTGGTTTTAATTTTATCTCTGTTGAATTCGGATGAGAAAGTTCGGGTAATAGTTCATTTTGAAATGAATTCAAGTGATGATTTCGTGGACTGTAAATTGATTGTGTTTGCCCCCAATTGGCGATAACAAATGATTGGACAAGCCCTACAGATCCTGTTATCAACCGATTAATTCCATGATGATTTCGTTTGTGATAATTTACATACCAATTTTGATTTGATTCGCTAACATCATGGATCGTTTGTTTATGTTTAACATAGTGCTATCAATTTGAGAAAACAATCCTGTTGATTTGGTTTGGATTCGAAATGATCTTGTGGATAACTGAAGAAACTATTTGTGTTGATTTCAATTGATCCATGAAACGATTTCATTGTTGTTGAGTTATCCAATACGATTTCGTTTACTTGATTTTGTGACAACAAATGGAACGGAGTACATGCATCTTTGTAATCATTTGATTGATCGTCGTCTTGTTTGCTATCAAATTAGTATAACAATTTTGATTTGAATGATTCGTTTGTTTTTCAAATAACAATTAGATACTTGTTTAATAGTTTGAATTTAATTCTTTAAGTTTCGAATTGATTTTAATATGATTCTGTGTTTGATTTAGACCAGCTATAGAATCACAAGATTTTGTAGCTAGTCTTTAAAAATTAGATTTTTATCAATTCTATCTGCAAAATATCCTCTAATATTGTCTATTTTTTTCCTTGTTCAAGTACATACGAATTGAAATGGTCAATTTGGGCATGTTGTGACAATATAGAAGATATTTATGTGATGTAGTTTTTATTTTTAAGTTGTTAGTTTGAGTTAGAGATAGAAACTTGGGATATTTTCCCAGATTTGTGTAAATAGTTTTGATAACTTCCACAGGGATGTTTTACCCTGTGGGAGGTCTTTAAATACTTGTTATTTTTTGTAATAATGAGCATCCTCACTTGTGGGAGAACGAGGCTATGGATTTATGATACAAACTGAGACGAGAGTTTATGTCTTGTAACAACTTTCGCTTTCAATATATCAAACTTTTGTTTCAAGTTTTATGGAGATCAGTTTGGAGTTGATTATAGACTACTTTAGCTATCATAATCTATTGCACGATGATATGATTTGATAAATGTGCTATCCATATCTGATCTCTTTCATTATTTTTAAAGTACAACAATCAATTTGTTTCAGTTAATGAATAACAAATTTCTCTTCTTCGTTAATTGAATCATTTTGTATAGATCTTTGCATACAGATTTATCTGACTATGAAGACTTATAAATCATAAGGTTGTTGTAAATTTTTATGCCTTGTTTGTCCTGTAATTATATTTGAAGAGCACAACTGCTTCTAGTTTACGAGAAGCTCGTGGATAATTTGGTGAGGGTTTCCTCCCTCCGATCAGCTAAGACAATCATTACATACAGGACGAACCTGGAGCGTTTCTTCAGGTCAGTTTGTTATTTATTTGATAGTTAATTTGTTAGTATAATTTAAGTAGTTTAGTTAGATATATGTGTAGTTTAGATTTGTAGTTAGAGTTAGTATCTTAGTTGTTTAGTTTAGATAGTTTTTTATTTTATTTATTTTTCATAAAATTGTAAAAATAAAAAAATAAATAGTTCTCACTGTCTTAGGACAGAATACGAATGAGTTTTTCAGGTTTTCATTGAAATCTGTAAATTGTAAATATTGTACATTTGTGAATAAGATTTATTTCTGTTAGTAGTTAGATATTTAATTTCTTAGAGTTAGCATAGTATTAGATAGTAGATTTTATATATAATAGTTAGATTTTTTTAGTTTGTTTTAATAGTTATTTTTAGTTAGATTAGTTAATTTAGAGTAGTTTTCTTTTGTTTCCTTAGGACTTAGACCAACTAACGGAGCCGCTAAACCCATCAGGGTGGGTTATCCCAAACGGCTTGGGTTATTTAGACAACCCCGGACCAGATCCACTCTCCCAGTTGATGGACGGTCAATTTCGCCCGTCAACAAAGGCGTATGCAGGCTTATACTCCTTCTCCTAATATTTTTTGGGTTTTTGAGGCTCATTCGATGAGACAAAAAAATACATAGCATTTCATAGAGCCTGGCGCTATAGAATCATCCACACAAACAAGATTTTTGAATCACTGTGGAAAGCGCTACAAAATCGCCTAGCCAGACACAAAGTGGGAGTTCACTACGAAGAGTTGCTGCAAAAAAGTTTTCAGAGGTGGACACTATGAAATATTCTACCAAATGCGCTACAGATCTGTTGCATAAGAGTTTTACATAGGAGGTCCGTAGGAAATCTTCTACTAGTTGTGCTATGAAAAGTTTCTATGAACTGGTTGATACAGTCAACAATTTTGAATTCGATGCCTCTCTCTAGCTTTGATCGATTTGGAGGGAATCAATGGTCAGCATGTGGCATATGGAGTTTATCACAAAGGCTTGGAGGACACATGTCACTATTGGAAATGCACCCAAGGAGCAAGAATTAGGTCTTGATTATCTTGTTAGAGTTGTTTCCAACATGCTCCATGTTTCTAACAGTTTGTTAGTTCCACTTG
The DNA here is from genome assembly GCA_009831015.1 of Picea engelmannii. NCBI lineage: Eukaryota > Viridiplantae > Streptophyta > Pinopsida > Pinales > Pinaceae > Picea > Picea engelmannii. The sequence continues at coordinate 21,199 of WSFP011319161.1, read as the reverse complement.
TACAGATGTTAGATTAGCTGTTTTTTTGGAGAATCCTAGATTAGAGAGGCCAGATCATGCTCCAAGTTGTTTCTTATTATTTAAAATATAAATATAGAATAAGAATTTTATTTTTAGGTTCGAATGGTTGAGCAAAGCTCCCTATTACAATATTTTGATCAGACAGAGAGATACTAGTTTATGTATAAGATCTGAGATATTTTGATTAATAGAAGTCAACCTATTTTCATTATTTTTCTTCCTCTTACTATGAATGTTAATTATTGGATGATACTTATGACATGTTATAGTTGTGTTATAATGGATGTTTTATTATGATGTTGTTGTAAATGTATTCAGTGTTTTAAAGTTTAGTTCAAGAGGTTCTCATGACTGAGATTTTTCTCCACTTAGATGCTATAAGGTGTGATTATTATACTAGACCTATCCATCTTCCTCAACAAGTATTCCATGTACTCATATTTATCTTTAAACCACTGAAATAATTTGACGAAAACCCCATTTTCTTATGCGTATTAGCCTAGATTTTATGTGTTGGAACATTGTTATGCTGAGTTTTGTCCATTTGATATTCTATCATAAATCTACATTTACGAACCTATTTGATGGGTGTTGGGATTATCCTCTTGCAATCTGAGGGTGAATCTAAGTCATAACATTATTTTGTCTCCATAGGTAATGGCATGCTCCCTATGAGATGCCAAGAACAAGCAACTTCAATGTCTTATCATAGAGCTATGCGATCATTTATTCAAACAAAATAAAAGAAAAGTGATACTTACAATGAATGGAAAAGCCACTCATGGATTAAGAAAAATACTTCTTTAGAAAGTGGCCATTGACAGGGCCACCAAAAAATTAAGAATCCTCCAAGTTCTACAATTTATAAGTATTACTTGTAAACACCTCAAAAATATTGAAACGACCAATCCACAAGACTTCCAATTTACCATGTTTGTCTTTGTCTTTATTGGGTGCATCCCACTTGAGCACTAGACCACCCGACTGGAAATATTATTTTCTTACCTTCTTTTCAAAGGATTTCTTGATCTTCTACTGATGGTCCTATGCTTTGTCAAGGAGTTTCTCCCTAGTCTAATGTACTTCTACAAGTTGTTGCATCCTCCTGATCATATCACTAGGTTCTCCTTGGTAATCCTGGAGGAAATTTTCCATAAGAAAGGCAAGCTGAGTATGAAATATAACTTCAATCCCATATAAAAGCCAAAAAGGGGAAATACCAAGTGACCTCTTTCTTGTAACTCTATCATCCCATAAGGAAAATTTCAGCTTTGAGTCCCATGTTTTCTTGTTGTCTTCAAACAACTTCTTGATGATATTTATGAGGCTCTTGTTAGAAGACTCTACCAAACCATTTACATGGGGGTAATAAGGAGTAGAATGGACTAATGTAAGCCAATATTGTTCACAAAACTTGATCAATGGTTCAACCTTGAAAGAGGCAACATTGTTAGTAACAATCTTGCTTGGACAACCAAATATTGACATGATATCATCAAGAAAACTAATGACTACTCTGTGGGAGGCACTCTATATAGGAATGGATTCTATACATTTGTTGAAATAATCAGTGGAAATCAAAATCCACCTTTGCTCACCACTTGAATCTCTATGAATTTACCCAATGAAGTCAAGACCCCACTGCTGAAAAGGACCAGAAACACCCACAGACCTTAAAGGAAAATATTTGAGCTTCTTCTTTTGAGAAAACTTTTGGCATTTGACACAAGCTCTAATCTTTGCACAAATATTAGTAAAACATATAGGAAAAAAATACCCAACTCTGAGGATCTTATAGGCTGTGGTTTTCCAAAAGTGATGGACCCCACACAAACTGTCATGAAAATTTGTCATAGCCTTTTGGGCCTCTTGTGGCTCTAAACATCTCAAAAGAAGCCCTAGAGGATCTTTCCAATACAATATGTGATCAATGAGACAATATATGATTGCTTTAAGATTCAAATCTCTTACCTTGTTCTTTTCCAAACCACCAAGAGGATGCAACATTTGCATAAAATATATGATGTCTTTATAGCAAGTGCATTCTTCCAAGTTGGGATTGATATGAGATATTTTTTTAGCAAAATCATCTTGCAGGATTTTTGAGTTTATGTTCATGAAATTAACCCCTTGTGATTTGCAATTTAATTCAGCCAACAACCTAGCTAAACCTTGACCTTTCAATAGTTTACTCGGTTTCATTTCAAGGTCAAATTCAAGAATTTTGGCAGTCCATTTTATCGTCTTCCCATCTATGTCAGGATGGATAAGTATCTCTTTCACAGAGGTTGAGGGAACATAGGAAAAAATATTAGAATGCATAATGTTTACATTGAAATCCTTGAGGGATTTAACCAAATCATAACTATTCTTTTCCATGATATCATACTTCATCTCTGCATCCTTCAACACTCTGGTAAAAAAGGAAATAGGCTTCTCTATCCCCTATATATTTTTTTGCAACAAAACAACAACCAATGTGTCATATGAGGCAAAGGAGAATATAAGAAATTCCTTGGAATAATGAGGGTTGATAAGCACAGGTGCTTCAGTCAAGGCGTGTTTGATCTGATCAAAATAATCATGAGCCTCAACAGTCCATTTCACCTCATTTCCTTTCCTAAGCATAGATGTGATGTACTTAACCAATTCAACAAAGTTAGAGATGAATCTTCTGAGAAAATTGATTTTACCCAAGAAAGAATGAACTTATTTCTTAGATATAGGAAGAGATAAAGTCTAGATAACCTCTACTCTACTTGGATCAATTCTTACCAGTTTTGCTGATACAATGTGTCCCAATAACTTACCTTCCTTCATAGCAAAGAGGGACTTCTTAGGATTGAGAGAGAGACCAAACTTTCTACACTTCAAAAAGAACTTTTTCAAATGATGATAATGTTCATTATCATATTCTGAGAACACTGTAATTTCATCTAGATAGATGACCACAGATTTGTCCTTCTCCCCAATAAAGGAAATACCAATTTCTCGTTGAAAGGTTGTTATTGCATTCATTGATCCAAGGGGAATTTTAGCATACATGAATGTACCCCAAGGACTAGTAAAGGTTGTCTTCTCTCTATATTCATGTAATACAAAGACATGATTGTAGCTTGAGAATCCATCAATCATAAACATCCTAGATGAGCTAGTCACTCTCTGTAAAATGTGCTCCATCTTTCTCAAGGGGTAATTATCTTTCTTGGAGCTTCTATTCAAATTCCTAAAATCAATGCACCATATAATTAGCCACCCACTCAGAGTGCCTCAAATGAATGATGATCTTGGCATCCAACAACTTATTCACTTATTTTTACATATAAGGAAACAACATGGGATTTATCTGTCTGAGTTTCTTCCTAAAAGGCTTGGTTTCCTCTTTCAAATGAATCTTATGTTTCATGATGTTTTTTTCATATGTTTGAAAACATTCATATTTCCATGAAAAAACATCAGAAAACTTCTTTAAAATTTTAACATACTCACCCCTTTGTTCCTTTGACAAACTTCTAGACAATTTCACATACTTTGGATCCTCCTCTGTACCTAAATTGCATTCAGTCACATCAACATTTTCAGTTGAATTTTTAACCTTCACTACGACATCATTTATGTCAATAAATCTCTCCAAAGTAACTAGTCCTTTTGAAATATGGTTACTGGGAAATTGATGAGAGATTTTGACATAACCATGATCTTGATCAATATGCAGGGTAGAAAACGCCTCCATACTTTCAAGAAATCTTTTGATCTCAAGATCATCCTCAAAGACCGTACAATGTTTGACATTGTCAAGTATAGAGGGTATATACTTCACTTCCACATCATATTTTAGCTTAGCGGGTAAATGAACTCTGAAATTACTTGGAGAAACAACCAAGGAATATGTCATAGTATTTTCCTATATTAAGAGATAAGAAGAAATTATCAACAAGATCACAAACTTCATTTCTGTAAGTGGTTAATCTATGGTGTTTACCTTGACACAGATTCTTGACTTGATGTACAATTAATTTAGCATCTCCAAACATTGCTAACTCTTCAATATTCATGTCTTTAGCAGCCCTCAAACCCCAAAAAAGAGCCTCATACTCTACCACATTGTTTGTAGTTTCAAATTGAAGTTTGTAAAAAAAATATATGATCTCTTGGGTAGGGGAAATAAATACTACCCCAAGACCAACACCTTCCTTAGAATAGACTCCATAAAAAAACATCCTCCAAAGATAGGCATTATGAGGAGGAATTTCACAAGATTTAATGGGTTGTTTTCTGATTTCAATAGGTGGTTGAGGATCATCAATGAGCTGTAAAATATTGGATCGTAAATCAGTATCAACTACAAAAATAGGGTGGTTCATAGGATTGGCTTCATCACTAATAATGTAAGCTAGTTGTTCTTTCCTATAAATCCTTATGTGCTCTCCCCCAAATAAATGAATGGTGGCATATGAAATGTCCTTCTGCAAAGTTCCCCCTATTTTTTTGGTCCAATATCTTGACAAGAGAATCCCAAAATTAGGGGGGGCATCATCCACTAAAATATCCATGACAACACTTTTCATGGGAAATTGGAACAAGGTAACAACCAGGTCTTTGATTACCATAAGACACTTCACTTTCCTAGAATCAAATGAGTATAGGTCATGATAATTTATTTTAATTTCCAACCCAAGATCATCCATGACAGTTTTAGGCATGAGGTTATGAGATGCACCTGTTGTGCAACACTTTATCATGAATATTTAATGATGTGTAGAATGGAAGGGAAGAGTCGTCCCTATCCTCTATCAAAAGTGTCAATATGATTGTTGTTTTTTCATCTTGAATGTTGACTGAGTATGTGGAATTAGAGGAAGGTTTAGGATGCAACATCTTGGAAATATATTTTTTAAACTCCTCATTCTTAATCAACTGTAAAAAGGGTACTCGTATTTTGATATTTTGAATCTCACTTTCAAAGCTAAAAGAAGAGGGAGATTTTAGAATCTCCTTAATTTATGGGAGAGGGATCTCAACCACGTCTTGAGGGTTTTGTACCTCTTTTTCTTTGCTACTATATGCCACAACCTTAATAGAATTTTTTGTTTTGGTGGGTTGATGAGAAGTGTTAGGTTTTCCATCTTTGTTTTTTGACCTTAGGTTGTATTTATTTGGATTATCATTGGTTTTTTCCCCCTTTTTCAATTCATTCAATCGATTTTCCATGAGAGACTCCTCATATGAAGATTGGGTTAAATGAGGGGATGGAGAAGTATCACCAAGACAATGGATTTCTCAATCAATTTCTTCATCCTCTCCTTCTTCATCAACAACAAGGTTATTTTGGAGAGGGGCTTGGACTTTTTGATCATCCCTATCCCTATTTCTTTGATCTCTTTGAAGGACATGAGGGGAATTATTTCCTCTTCTAAAATTTCCTCTATTATCATCATTTTGTGTGTTCCTATAGTTTTGATTTCCTTTAATTTTCAACTTTTACATTTCAGAAGAAAGTGATTTTACCAATTTTGTTAGTTCATCAACTTGAGGGTGGAAAGAAGATGAATAGAGGTTGAAGCTCCAACCCTACATTTTATTTTGTATCTATCATATTTTCCCCTAAGCTTTCGAGCTTCCAATATGTTAGATTCTACCTCTAACTGCATCTTCCATAGGAGCTAGAGAGGGAGAAGTTTCTGTACGATTTATTTCAGTCGGAATTTTCTTGTACATTTTATTAAATCTCTTTGATAAATATGAAACATATTCCCCTTCTTTCCCTTTAAGTGACCCGAATTCTATAATGTAATATAGGGAACCATTTTTATCCCCCCAATGCCTCAGAAAAGAATCATCCAAAGATCAATTCCAACAATAGATGCAGGAGCCAAACCTTTAAACCATTTCCTAGCCTCACTATCAAGGCTCTGTAAAAATACACTCATCCATACATCTCCATTCTCAATATTAAGGTTATCTCCATATCTATAAAATGATGCAAGGTGTTCTTCTTCAGTTATGTCTTCCTCCCCTGTGAACTTGGGCATGTGCTTAAGGTAGTCTCCAACTAGGAGGGCATTCATAGGCTGAGGCAACACAAGAGGGGAATACTACATGCAATGTAATGGGTTTTCTGGAAGAACCAAGTATTGTTTTAAGCCTTAGATTTTATATATAAATATGTAAAGTGTTGGAAGAATAGGGGTTGCTTATGGTTGGTTCCATGTTGTTGTGGGTTTTGGTCCAGTATTGTCTATTTTTATCTGTAAAAGAGAGGAATTTGTTTTTTGATGTAAGGAATGATCCAGAGAGAGAGAGAGAGAGGCTTACACTGTAGAGTGGCTAGGCTAGGAGAAGAGAAAGATGTCTATGACATGTCTTTGTCAGCGCAACACTTAATGAAAGCATAATAAAGAACCCAACCATTGTGGAGTTAGCTCAGAGTTGGGTGAACCACTTTAAATCTTGTGTGACATGTCTTTTATGTGATTGTTGATGAATTATGTCTAGATGCATAGTAAATTAGATTTTTCTTATGTTTAATCTTTGTGAAATCATCATGACTATTATAACAATGTGTTTATGTAGTAAAATGGAAAATTTTGATAATCTAAATTTTAATTGCCAAGTAAGTTAACACAAAACAAGGACAAAAATATGCGCACAAAACTAATAAAGAAGAATGAACATAATGATCACCTCACATTCCCTCACTAGTGCAGAAACCTGCTTTTAGCACTCCCAATAGGTGAGACTTCATCTACCCCAAGAGGTGATGTTGAAAGGGGTGGGTTTTGTTGATCATAGATAACTCGAACCTAGGGTCTTACAAACCTAGTGCAGCACCAACCTAATTTCTAGCCTCCCTTGCTCCAAGACACCTTACTCTACATTCGCCATACCACCACCCCTCATCAACAACGTACCTCTTACCTTTTGGGGGGCACCTCCCCAGGCTTAATGGTTTTCATAAGCTGTCATGCACATGAATTTTCCTCATTTGCTGAAGGAGGTGGGCATAGGGCAACCCAATAGACATCCACCTGAATACCAAGGAAGGCACACTTGGTCAGCAAGTTGTATTCATAGAAGGTGCAATCTCTAAGCGTATTGGAGAAGAAGAACACTTGGGCGGAAGTCCCAAAAAAATAATTGATCAGATCTAAAGAACTAACTCTCTCTTTCCTCTTATTCTAAACAATGTGATGGTCATTTTACTCTAAATTTTGGTGATAGTATTCATGTTTTCCTCTTCTAGCTAATTTTGTGAGTATTTCTATTGAAGATAAGTAGAGCATTAATATTTTTACTCAGCAATACATCTGCATTCACTAAATAATAATAAAATTATATCTATCTGACTGAATTGAATTGTTAAGATATTAATTTAATGGTTAAATAAATTGTTAACTAGCCAAGGATTTGCAATATTTGTTTAACTAGAAAAATTAATATATATTATTTCGGATTTTAAACTTAGCAAAGATGTACCTTGAAGGTGCTATCCTTCCTCCTTTAAATTTATATATTGTTAAACAAATAATAACAATTATAAAACTTAAACATTCAGTCTGTTGAGAATGCTATCCCTCTTCCTTTTCAATTTACATATCTAAAAGTTAGTAATAATAAACATATAATTGAATGCATTTGTTTAATGCTTGGAAAGAACTGTAGAAATCAATACATGACCTTGACATCTCTGGTTCAGATCGGTCAGTCTAGGGTTAGAGATTGGATGTTAACAATCTTAGAAAATAATAATAAAAATATATATATTCTCACAAAATAAAATATTTGTTGAGAAGGAAGAGAGCCGTCACTTCTATACAGTCCAGTAAACGACCAAGCAAAGGCGATCAATGGCAAGATCCTACGAAACATTAGCTATTTCTAACAAAACCTGCGAGCGCCGAAACTCAAGGTATTATAGTTTCGTTTGATTTGCAACAGATATTATAGTTTCGTTTGATTTGAAACTCAAGGTATTATAGTTTCGTTTGATTTGCCTTCAGTTTCGAATGATTAGATTTTTAAAACAAGATCACTGAAGACGAACAGAACGAGATATATAACAATCTAGATTTTTTTTTTTATTAAAATCGATTAATTGTTTACATAGCGTCCCCTGAAAATGTTCTGARGATGTAGGATTTTAATAATGGAGAGTTTGTACTCTCTATACAAGCGCAACGAGCAAGCAATTTAGATATTTGCCCATCACTCTGATTGAAATCAATTATCCATCACGRGATATCAATCAATGACGAACAAGAAAATAAAACAGATGAAGCCAAGGAATTGCACGGGAGTACTTCAATTTCCATTTATGATGGGGAGATTTCGTCAAAGAAAGAAAACAGTTTCAGCAAGTGGATTCCACGGCTTTCGAGAAAACGCTGGCTTTCCGTCGTAGTCGTAGATTCTTGCTATCCGTTTTCCATCGACACGACAGGATATACTCCATGCCAAAGTCTCTACAAATATAGTATTTATGTTTATGTAGCCGGAAATAATTATAAAAGATGTCACATTTCGTAATGTAAGGAACGGAATTAGGGAAGCCGTAGTCTAAACGTTCTTATTTTGGTTTTTTTATTAACCAATATCATATCATAAGAAATTGAAAATTAAAAAGTCATAATAGATGAGAATGTAGTATAGAGAGCAAACTAATACCATACTTTGTAGATTTTGGCCTATGTTTATCTCCAGCAGTGGTCAACCTTTTTGTCACAGTTTGTTGGACCTGTTTATAGGATTTTCATTAGTTTATGATGATGGTTGTGGTGGTTAATTAAGATTCAATTTGTTATTTGAAGGAAGGAAATCATTTCTAAATTATTATATTTTTGACTAGTTCAAAAATTAGGAAGGTGTACTGTAATAAATATTGAGAATTCATATTTAATGTGAGTGTAAGTAGGGAATTATAATAGAAAGTCTATTTCATTTTGAACCTTCTTAGTGTTAGAAAAAATGAAAAATTCGCTTGAAATGTTTTAGGAATTGTTCAATGTCAYATTTCACTATRGAGCTCATGAGAGTTCCTTATTATTTTAGCAATGYTGATTGTCTTCTTTACAATAGTCATAATAGATAGATACTTTTGATCTTYTAATTAGGGTTGATCACTTTATGATAATATCTTAATTTTCATTTATCTTTTAATTATGTATAACACAACATTAGATGTAATACTATTTTTAATATTAGTAACCTCTTCATTTATTTTCCAATGATTTAGCGAAGATTTGACATCTTTTTGTCACCCCTACTTGAGCTAGAAGGTTAGGAATCCTTGTCTTCCATATTGCTTCAGCAAACAATCATCTTAGGAAGCATCTTCTCTTCCATATTGTTTATCTTGTCCTTGTACTTTAAGTAACTAGCCATAGTCATACTCTCATTGGACGAAAGACTAGCTTCTTTAATTTTTAGATTATAAATATTAAAATGTCTTTGGATTTACTCTATTATTAGTCCCTGCCGTAGGCATAGTGGGACTATAGCGATCGGTAAAGAGTTGACTACATATTAGTTTGTCCCTTGACTAGAAATATTTGCACAATACCTATTATTGGAGCTACGGAATTAAAAGCATATATTTTTGTATATTAAAAAGTAACATATATGTACTAATCTGATTGGCTAAGAGATTGGAGGTCTTATTGTCAGCTTCACTATTCCCAATGTTGTATATGGCAACATATCCAATCTTTTTCTAGTAGACATATTGCTTGAAGGTTGATTAATGCTACCATTAGTTCGAATTTTTGTATTAGCATTTTCTGCTACCCAAATATATCTGTCAGTTTTGATATGTACTAAGCATATTGAAATGTTCTCATATCCAAGCTTTGTATATTTCTTGAAATTTATTGACACTTACTCCGAGATGCCTCAATAAGCCTCACAGCGTAAATGTTTACATGACACGACGTCCTCCAACACCCCTGGCAGCTTAAATGTTTGCATACCATGAGGTCCTTAGAGAGCGTGAGAGTCTTAAATGTTTATGTAAATACCTTTCTCGGAGTACATGCCAATTCAATAGCCATTGTATGTTTCATCATTGTTCTGCCATTGAAGCTACATACATTGTTTACTCGTTCAGTGACTGCTTCTTCTTTGTTGTTTTGTCGGGTGCTTCCATTGTATGTTTCATACTCGTAATCATTGAGGCTAGATATATTCTTTACTAGATCAGTGAGTGGTTCTTTTTCGTTGGTTTCTCAATTGTTGTTTTTTGTTGTTTCGCTCATGATTCAACATGCGCTTCTGCATTTTATCGTTTTGAAGTAAGTTTCAATGCCATCGTTTCATTTTGTATTCCTTGTTTATTGTTCAGTGTTTACAGTTTGCAAGTAAGAATGTTTGTTTATTTGTAGTCGCATGTTCCTTATATGTTTCCGGTTCCTTTTCTGCTTCGATTGTAGTTTCGCAATTGTTGGAGATACATATGTTGTTCACTGGGTCGGTGGCTTTTGCTAGTTTGTTGGTTCTTGGGTTGCTGGTTCTGTTTGTTTGCCTGTGGTTTGTGCTTTGGGGCCCTCGGGGTGTAGTTCGGTCTCTTCGTGTTTTCTTGCTGGTTTGGTCCTTGTTGGTTTCTTTTCTTTGATTTGGCCTTACAGGGTTGGGGTGCAGTGGTTGTCGTTGGAGCTTTTCTTTTTTCTTTTTTTTTGGATTGTTATTATTTTTGGGGGGCGCTTTACGGTGTTCAACCCCTGCACCCACTAGTCAATCTGTAGTTGTGTTATTTGTCATTTTTGCAGAGGTCGTTATCTGTATTTCTGTGAGATTTTTCTGGTGCTCGAGTCCTGCCATGAAAGAAAATAGTTGCATACAAAATTGTTGGAGGATTACATGTGAAGCTACAATATCCATTTTTTTTTGTTGGAATAAAGCATATGTATGCAACGTACATTTATAGACCATGTATAGTCAGATGTGTGGATATGACATGACATGTTCTTTCTCCTCTACATAGACTGTTGTGCGCACAATAAAATTTGTGTTGTTCTTGAGATATGATATATGCAAAAACGATTCTTCAAGATTATATTTTCATGTCTCAAAGCATGTCTCGATAGTTTGCCACAAAAAACTGAGAACTTGTATTGTGGGTACAATAATCTATGGAGAGGATAAAGAACATGGTTAAAGGGCATATCTGGATGAATTTCCAGGGAAAACCAGAAATCGTTTAGCTGCGGCAATGTAATTGTGTGATATTTTCTGCCTTGTAATATATTTTGGCCAGGGGAAAAAAAGCTAGACGTTTACAACTATGGATAGAGAAGCGCAAAGGTTCATGTTTCTACCTTTGTAAACTGTTTGTTGACTTAGTTTTGTTGTATCTACATATTGCTTGTTCTCGTGAATACCAACTCCCATTGATGTTCATTGAATTTTGTGGGTTCCCACATTGAAACAAACAGAGTAGCTGGAGAAAATGAGGGAGTCTTGACTACATTGGCTGAAGAGGATATAGAAAGGTGCATGCTTGTACTGTTGTTTCATATTGCGTTGTTTTATATTTCATTTATGGTCTGTATATGTGTTAACCTAGTTCTGTGCCTTCCTACATGGTAAGTTATCTTGGTTACATACATTCCTTCCTCCATACTAAGCTAGTTTATGTCCGTTGTGTTTGCGCTGCATTGCTGCATTTAAAGAAACATAATCATTGGATAGGACGAAGGACTCTTTGGTGGGTAAATAGAAATTTTTATTTTTCTTTTAGATTTTTGTTTGCATACTAACGTGCCTTCGTCTCGATTGCATCTTCGGTGTTGTTTCCTTGGAAAAAACAGGTTGCTTGGACCGGGACATGAATTCTTTTGTGCAGCAGTAAAGGGTTATATGGTACAATCTTCTAAAAGGTATACCAAGTGTGCCAGTAAATTAAATATACAAACCAGGTGGGAGCATATAATATTAGACTTAAAAACAATGAATTCGCAGTAATGGGCCTTTCTACGCTCTCTGTTTCTACCCTTTCCATTTTCTATTATCCCTTTTTTTTTCTAAATCATCTGCTTAGAGTGGTTTTCGAAAATTCCCTCGTGCACCTGTTGGTGGACTAAGATACTTACATATGTGGTCCTGCTTCTACCTTATTCCATAGTTACCAACTTTGTCAATTGCGGCTACCAGGTTGGCTGGTTGAAGATTTCTCCCCTGGCTTCCGGGGGTCCACGATATACATATTGGCCATGGTGACCTGTGGTCACACCCTCTTTACTGTTAAACATTTCTCCAGTTAAAAAATTAAGATGCATACAATTTTACAGTTATTTGGTCCTTCCGATGGACAATATACAATGCATATATTTCTTTAGTCCTAATGTTTATCTGCACATGCTTGCATCAGAATAAGTTGGACTAGTGAGACGTCCATGAGCATCCAATCATTCTAGACATCAACAGACTGAGAAGGCCAAAGGTAAAGATGCATACGTTGTGCTCTTACTATGTTTACTAAAAAAAATTCATGGGCTATATATTCATCTATGGCATGGTGGATATGTTGATTCCATTTGCAATACATGGTTTCCAGCTCACAAGAAGTATCAACAAGTAAAAACGAAATGTCGAATGTGCTGCATGTTCCACAGACCAAGAGGTGTGGTTGAAAAACTGTGGCTCCATAGTTCATCAATACTATTCTTGTACTTGTAGCACACTACGATTCACTTTAGTTTGCCTGTTCAAAAAATTTCATGAGGTCTAGAGTTGTGACATCCAAAGTACTGTCAATAGAGGTCTTGAACAACCACCAAACTAGACAACTATTCGTCGGGGACATAATGGTTGTCTATACAACCTACTTGGACAAGGCAAACAAAAGTAGATCCATTATGCATGTTGATATGATAGACAAGGATGCCATGATGATAGTCACACTGACTGTTCCTCCACAACTTGTCCAGAAACAGGCAGAAAAGATATTGTCGCATAATGGGATATCCATTAGAAAATTTAATGTATTGCCCAAAATAGTATATGACCGTGGTAATTGCGATCGAGTTATTTTGCTCAACGAAACAAGCATTGTGGAAAAAATTCCTGCTATTTGTTCAGAATATCGCTTCCTCCCGGACTCGACTATTAGGTAGCTTGCACAAAGCATTGATATTTACCCAATCAGAACGATTAGGGCTGTTGTGACATTGGCGAGAAAATTTGGGTCACAACACATTCTCCATATAAAGGATGGAGAGTCTGACAGTGACAAGGCAATGGTACCACTTTTCATATTTAGTTTTGTTATTAACTTTCGCGTCTGCATAAATGTCAAATAAGTTGCACAAATATTGCACTGTTCCATGTTACAGCTACAATTGTTCGATACGTATTTAGATTTGTTTTCGTCAATGGAACAACAATGCATAGAGGGAAGATTCCACTTATGTTGTTCAAAAATATAAAAAATAATAAGGATTCTAGAGAAAGGAACTTTTGGACAACCCAGGCAATGCATGTAACAGAGTTGCGAGTAGATATAGTAGAGGATCTCGAGAAACTAGCTAGCTCTACAGTTGTTGTGCGTATACATCCACAAAATCATCCTCACTTTTCTTATAGAAATAACCTTCAACAAATTTTTGCACCTGTTTACTTTTTCTTTTTTGTTTTAAAGGGGACGAGGGGATGCAGTTGTGTATTATATTGTTCAATGTATTAATCCCTTTTCTCGTGTTGCCAGGTTGAAGGTATTTTAGTTGCAGTGAATGTGTACTTGACCCCCTTTGAGCCTATATGTGCAAAATGCCATTCCATTGCTTTTGCCTCCTCTTTGATAAGTGATGATACAATTGATTGTGTGTGATGTGATGAAAAATGTCCATATATTTATGGACATTGTATCAATGGTGTTATCTGAACCGTGGGAAACACAACTGTGCAGTGTTCAGTTAGGCAGCCTCTGTTACAAAATGTGCTTCCTGAATTGGCAAAGTTGTCATATGAAACGTATCTACACAAAAAGGAAAGCAATGTCTATATGCTGCAAAAACTTCAGATATAGAGAAAAGTCACCTTAAATGAGGACAATGCAATTTTTCATATCGACTGAATAAGGGCAAAAAAAAAAATTAAATCAAACTTTAGGAGGAAACGAAAATACATCATGTCTCTCTGTAATATTTGTTCAACATCTAGATGAATGTTCATTTCAAGAGAAAAGGAATGCGCCGACATCTTTTCTCTGTATATCAAATTGTTTGGTGCAAAGGTCAATGGGTTCTGCTTAATGGAACCTTCTGGGAACTTTCTTCTAGGTTGTTTCAAATATGGTTGGTTCTTGGTTATCTGGTTTGTCTGTCAATTTCTATACCATGGAACTCCAGCTCTTCTTTGGAGGACATGAAACAATATAATTGAATTCTTTTGGCTAGCTGGCATGCAGATCCGCCTGATAATTTCTATGGCGTTGTGATGCAAATGTACTATGTGACTTGTTTTGGCAAATTTCCTTGATCGATGAACTTGGTCAAATTATTGTTGTGAAATAATTTGAAATCGATGAATATATAGTGTGCGAAGTGAAACTGTCCTCTCATACCAACAAGAGGCTCTTAAAATTCAAATTGATCGTTGTTTTCACAATTTTTGCTTATTTGATGAACTTGGTAAAATTAATATTCTGGAATAATTTGAAATCAACGAATATATACTATGCGGAGTGCAATTGTTCTATCATATGAACAAGAGGGCCTTAAACTTCAAATTGGTCCTTGTTATGCTTGCGGTGATAGAATTTTACAAAATAATTATTTCGTTTCCTTCATTTTTAAAAAAATAAGCGATTTATGATCGTTTGATAATTCAATGTAATTCACTTGTACAATAAAAATAGTTAATATTAATATTTTAGTGTCTGAAAATATTTTTTTTAGATGAAGTTAGATAGGATGAGAATTGCTAAACAATTGCCATCTTGAACCCACCAGACATGGAATCCACAAGTCCACCTGCCAATTTGTATATTGTGGAAGTCTGGGTGATATTTGTAGGACACCGAACAAAAGAGGTTCAAATTTCAACTTGCCAGGTCGAGAACCCACGATCCAAAAAGTGCCCAAGTATGGAACGAGGGATCCACATATGCTCTATAAAATATCTTGTCCATACTTTCTAAAAGTACATGTTTACTATGTATTGCTCGTTTGTCAGAAAACGTTTATATCAGTCACCCGACCAGATCGTACAAACATTCTCGTTTAATTAAATTCTGCAATAGAAAAAAATATTATTAATAATTTAGTATAGAAAATCATGTTTTTAGATATGTTAGATAGTTGATAGGGATTAGTATCTGTAAACAATGGAAAAATTGAACCCGCCAGCCCTCATGTCCATCTGTCAATATCTATATCACGAAACTCCGAGGGCTATTCGGAGGAAAACGAACAATGAAAACTGCAATGTTGAGCCACATAGCCCACATAACCGTTTTTCAATTTGTAAATCGCGGAGATGTGCCTGGTGGTTTTATAGTGCGGAATAATAGAGGCCCAATTTTCAGCCAGTGAACCCCACAAACCCGATCAAAACATATCGCTAGATATGAAATTCATACGGGATCGCTACGAGACAATAAAACTACAATGTTCAGCCAACCAGCCTGAGTCCACCTATCCACTTGTATATCGCGGAAGTCTGGGTGCTATTTGTAGGAGACAGAACAATAGAGACTCTATTTTTGGCCCACCAGGCCACGAACCAAAAACTACCTAGGTATGGAATGAGGGATCTGCATATGCTATATAAAATCCCATTCCATAGTTTATATAGAGACAATGTCCACAAGTCCGCATGTCAACTTGTATATCGCGGAAGTCTAGGTGCTATTTGTAGGACACGAAACAATAGATACTTAATTTTCAGCCTGCTGGGTCATGAACCTACGGTCCAAAAAGTTCCCAAGTATGGAATGAGGGAAACGCATATGTTCTAGAACAATGTTTTTGTATAGCGCGGAACAATAGAGGCCCAATTTTCAGCTCACAAGCCCTAGAGCTCCCAATAAAAAAAATCGCTAAATATGAAATTCATACGGGATCTCCGCATATGCTGTATAAAATCTCATTCCATACTTTATTTAGAGACTATGTCCACAAGTCTGTGTGTCAATTTGTATATCGTGGAAGTCTAGATGCTATTTGTGGGACACATAACAATAGATACTTAATTTTCAGCCTGTCGGGTCGTGAACCTGCGATCCAAAAAGTCTCGAAGTATGGAATGAGGGATCCACATATGTTCTATAAAAATGTGTTTGTAAAGAGAGGAAAAATAGATGCCCAATTTCCAGCTTGCAGCCCCAGAGACCTTGATAAAAAAAAACGCTAAATTTAAAATTCATATGGGATCGCTACGAGACAATGAAAATACAATTTTCAACCAACCAGCCCGAGTCCACCTATCAATTTGTATATCGCAGAAGTCTGGGTGTTATTTGTAGGAGACAGAACAATTGAGACTCTATTTTCAGTGCGCCAACCTGTAAACCCGCAATCCAAAAACTGCCTAAGAATGGAATGAGGGATCTGCATATGCTATATAAAATCTCATTCCATACTTTATATAGAGACTATGTCTAAATATCCATATGTCAATTTGTATATCTCAGAAGTCTAGGTGTTATTTGTAGGACACAGAACAATAGATACTTAATTTTCATACCACCAGGTCCCGAACCCGCGATCCAAAAAGTTCTCAAGTATGGAATGAGGGATCCTTATATGTTCTAAAACACTATCAATTTGTATATCGCAGAAGTCTAGGTGCTATTTGTAAGAGGCAAAACAATAAAGACTCTATTTTTGGCCCACCAGGCTGCGAGCCCGTGATCCAAAAAATGGCTAAGTATGGAATGAGGGATCTGCATATGCTGTATAAAATCTCATTCCATACTTTATATAGACTATGTCCACAAGTCCACGTGTAAATTTTTATATCGCGGAAGTCTAGGTGCTATTTGTAGGACAAAAAGTAATAGATACTTAATTTTTAGCCCGCCAGGTCGTGAACCCGCGATCCAAAAAGTGCCCATGTATGGAATGAGGGATCCACATATGTTTCAGAACACTACCAATTTGTATATCGCCGAATTATGGGTGTTATTTGTAGGAGACAAAACAATATAGACTCTCTTTTTGGCCCGCCAGACCACGAGCCCGCGATCCAAAAACTGCTTAAGTATGGAATGAGGGATCCACATATGTTGTATAAAATCTCATTCCATACTTTATATAGAAACTGTCCACAATTCCACGTGTGAATTTGTATATCATGGAATCGTATGTGCTATTTGTAGGACATAGAACAATACATACTTAATTTTCATCTCGTCAGGTCGTGAAGCCGCGATCAAATGAAATGTTCAGCCAAGCAACCCATAGGTCCTCTTGTCAATTTGTATATCATAGAAATATGGGTGCTATTTGTAGGACACGAAACAATAGAGACTCTTTTTTCAGCCCGCAAGGCTACCAACGCGCGATCAAAAAAGTGCCTAAGTATGGAATGACTCTTTTTTATATTTCTCATTTGTGGAAATACTTTTATATCACTCGACCGACCATATTGTGCAAACTTTCTCGTATAATTAAATTATGCAATATAGATATTTAACAGTAATAATTTAGCGCAGGTCAGGTTCTGAATTTGTATATCATCAAATTTTCAGTGCTATTTGTAGAGCATGGAATAATAGATGCCCAATTTTTTTCCCGCCAACCCGAGAACCCACGATAGAAAAAAGTGGCTAATTATGGAATTAGTAAGGAATCGCTAAGGACAAAAAAAATGCAGTGTTGAATTAACCAACCTACAAGCCTTATTGTCAATTTGTATATCGCGGAAGTGTAGGTGCTATTTGTAGGACATGGAACAATAGAGGCTCAATTCTCAGCCTACCAGGCCGAGAACCATCGGCCCTTCACATGCCTTGCGTATATCTTCGCCCGACCTCTTTTCATACTCTGGTATTTCTTGGAATCGGTTTCGCCATTTCTATTGCCTTCGTACTTGTTTCCAGATATGAAATAATTAAGCTTTAATGCTAGTAGCCATCCTGCAACAACCGTTAAAACTGTCATTAATGTGTGGAAGTCTAGAGAAGATTTGTCATTAGTACGAATTAAACTAAGATTTGCCCACAAGCATGTTATCCTTTCCAAGTATTCATTTCAAAGGCCATGCAATATTTTTTTTTGTGCGCCGACATGTTGGTGCTTTTAAGAAATTTTTGATTCTTAATCTCTTTTCACTGTCACTGCCATGTTCACACTTTTTTCTAATTATGCAATTAGTGAGATGTGATGGTCACAACTCATTCCACACAAACTCTGGAAATTGTCATTGATTAACGAAAGGCTCGAGGAGATATTCCATTGATACACATTAAACCATAATTGGGGCATAATAGCCATAGGTTCCACTATTCTAGGGCATATTCTTACTATTAATCTCCCTTCACCTAGGAGCAAAAAAGGAGATGGTTCCTTGGCACACTGAGAGATATATTTCAAGCCAAAAAATTCCATCGCAACCCTGGCTAGTCATAGAACATGCCCAGTTGCAGTCATTTCTATCGCAGAAGTTGATGTCATGAATTCTAAGCCAAAAGAAGATGATCTGATGGACAATGATACGACAATGGATGATGTCAATGCAGAGAATATTCCCACTCCTGCACCCAAATTGAAATCAACCATAACGAATGGACCTTCCCGGCTCAGTGATCGTAGTCATGAAAACAACAAAAGGAGTTTCAGAAAAGAAAGTGACGGTGAATGAAACAACCACTTTTCACCGCGAAAGTAGGAATTCTAGAGTTCCAAATTAGTCCATTCTGGGTGGAAGAGTTTCAGTGTAAATAAATGATATGTTGATGCTCCGAGAGATATATTTCAAGACAAAAAAATATTGTTTAACATTTTTAGGCATCAAGTCCAAAACTCTCGCTCCTGCCACGCATTTTCCTACTAGTCATCTCCTTCTGCCCAGAATGGACTAATTCAGGCCTTTGCAATTGCACGTTCAAGTTGTGCTACTGAATTTTTTTGGACTATGCAAAGGCGGTTTTAGCTAAGGGCTATTCCACTTGGCCTGCAACCATTTTCATCTTCTTTCTAAGGAAAAGCTTCTGAAAAATATCAATTTCAACAGAGGATGATTCATTGACGAGAAAACTGCAAGGATCTTGCATATTGTAGAACCTGTGCCTTTGTTGGTCGCAGATGCCTTCAATGTTTTGGCTCGAAGAACTGGGTCCAATTTCTAAGCATAGATATATAATACTCGATGTTTTTCTTATTTTTTTATTTTCAATGGATTTGATATTAAAAAAAAATTTCCTTGCACTCTTCGTTGTTGCCTCTTTTCTGGGTTTAGCACATGTTCTAATTGGCATGGTTTGGTGTTATCGTACTTATTTGATCTTATGTTTACTAATACCAATGTACAATGTTGTAGGAAAATCGTTATTCCTGTTTCTAGACATGTAATTATTAAGTTTTAATGCTAGCAACCCATAATGAAATAAGTTTAATACTTGAGTTAATATGTTGCACTAATGGCAGAATGTATCAAGAACACAGTTACATGCACACATTCCAATAAAATCTAATCTTCCACAAAGCATTTGCTGGCAATTAGTAGAAAATGAAATTTAGTGGTTAAGTTGATATGTTACAGTCATGGAATAATGTATCAAGAACATAGTTGCAGGCATACGTTTCAATAAAATGTAATATTCAACAACGCATTTGCTGACAATTAGTAGATCATGGTTTTGCAATGATGGCGCTTCTTTGAAACCAATTCACGCTTACAAAAACTTCCTTCCGCCTCTCTATGTTCCCACTCTTTTATTCCCTCCAGTTTCTCTTCCTGGTTACTTAATCATTTTTTTCTCGACAATGCGTTGCTCCACAGCTTCATGGATTCATGTGTTTTCCTTACCAAAGACCACTACCCCTTTCTTTAAATTGACTGTCTACTGTTCCCTGTCCCACAACTGGCACCCAAAGTTATGCCATATACAAATTGACAAGTGAACTTGTGCACAGGTCCAGTCAAAATTGCAATTCTACTTTTTCGTGACCTCCAAACAATAGTCGAAGCTCCAGTATATAAAAATTGATAGATATTCAAAATTGCAACCATTCTTAGATCATACGCTTTTCCGTATTACGGTCCACCTATCATGTTCTTTTCTATGCTGTACATTTTTGTACTGAAAACTTTCAATAAATACAATTTAACTGTCGAGTCCTCTCATATTTAGTGGAACTATTGTCACCCCATTTTGAAGCCCATCTGTCCTCTCTCCATACTTCACCATTTGTTCGAATTTCTTTGGCGAATCGTCGATTTGGCGAGTTGAAGAAATATTCAGTTCGCAGTCGTTGTTTCCTATATCTGTGCCCCTTTGCAATTAGCAGTTGGAAATTATATATAAGATCTTATTGCCACGTATGCAATTGGCAATTTCCCTATTCCATACTTAGCCACTTTGGAGAAATTCCGCAAATATACAAATCAGTCAGTCAACTGCCCCATCATGATCTCTTCCGTTTTACACATTTTTCACTCAAAAATTCTGAAACATGAAATTTCATCATGCAACACTCGGTTGTCGTGACTATCCCGATAACCCTTTTTTGAATCACGTTCGACCGCTTTTCAGAGCTTTCCATTCTTTCCTTTCTCTCCTCCCTCTTTGTCACCTTGCACTTGTCTATAATAAAAGAAAATAAAAAGTTTTATATATGTATACATATCTTGTTTCTAAATATGGAATTACTGGCATTTAATTCTAACAGGTCATCATGCAAAAACTGTATATATTGTCTTTGATAGGCGAAAGGCTCGAGGACATCTCGTACTCATGCACATTAAACCAAAATTTTTGAGCGGATTATATTATCCCTTGCGAGTGCTCATTTCAAAATCATGAAATCTCGTTCACACGGTGTTCCCTTCACACGTTCACGAAACCTCCATTCCTTAAATTCTCTTTGTTGTACCCGCCACATTCGAATTTATAAATATGCAATAAATAAATTTTACTGTTAACAATTCATCATGCACCACCAATACAGGTTGTCATTAATCAACAAAAGGCTCGAGGATATTTCCCATTTAGAAGCATTTAACCAAGATTTAGCAAAAAGTT
>ML840820.1:42499-57241 GCA_009831015.1 Picea engelmannii | reverse complement strand
CAACAAGAAAAATGAAAATGGTGATGAAAGAACTCCTTGCAAATCCACTCAATGGAGAGGTGGATTGCTCAATGAAATGGTGCCAATGTGCTCTTGTCAAGGATAGAGTCCTTAAAACAATATAGGCAGCATAACATTACTTATAATTTCTTGAGAAAATGAGGTGCATTCATGGATTTTTATAGCATTGCATTGGGTTATTGTGTAACTGCTTTGTAGTGTGAAAAGAGGCCATTTAGGGCATTATTAGGTCTTTGACCAGCCCACCATTCGGATCCATCCCGGATTTGGAGGTCAAATCAGCTTGGGAGCTGAACCATAAGTGGTTGGGAGGCCGACCACATTCATAAATGCATCGTTTAGCAGGTGCGCAGCTTTTTGCGCTAACAGGCGTGCATCGTGCGCGTATGCACGCATTCGACGTTCCTGTTCCGCGCATGTGCACGCACGCCCAAATTTTGTAAAGCACTCTTCAATTTTTCACTACTTTGTATAGTTTTTGACCTTTTTGAATGCTTTGACATTAATTCAGGGCCATGAAATGACTTCATTACTGTTTGACGATGCTGAGTTCTTGTCGCCATGTGTGGATGAAATTTCAGTGATAACAGATGCCCCCTGATGGATGAGGTTAGGAGCATGCGTATAGCCGAAATCCATCAATGTTTCTTCTACTGAGAATGTTTTTGTAAGATATAGCAATAGCGGGATCATTCAGAGCGATCCGTTGGAGAAAAAATGAACTGGTAGGACCTGACCTTCTATGAGGTGCGCAAAATAGAAAACTGTGTACAAACGAGGCGGGCATGCCCCATCCTCGTCTTATGTATCTCTGAAAAAAGATGACGGAAGTGTTGATGTAGACAACTGCAGCACCCTCAGGGGCAGTGATGATAAAGGTAGAAGACAATTCTGCAAAGGAACATACTCTGAATAACAGGAAATGATCGTGGTAATAAGTATCGGCGATGATGCAGGCATTGATGGCCCTACCAAGTTTAGAGGTCTTCGGCAAATGATGAAAATAACTGCAATAGTCGCAAAGTAAGACCCACCATAACATGAGAAAGTGTTGGCGTCGAATGTTATGGGGGCCAACGACAGCAGGGAACAATGGTGTTTCACCCTGTGTCGTCTGAGATCTCTCATGGAATGGAGAATGAGAATCAAGATACCGTCGCCCTTCCAGAAAATTGTGTTGATGTCGACAAAAGGGGAATGCGACTCCCAAAAGAAAAGGGCTTCGTGGAATCTATTGAGGTGGGGAAGTGGCAGAGGTACATGGACGAAGTCAAGAAGTGGGAAGACTCGAGACTTCCCTTGGTTGGAGGATGTATGAGATAAAAAGTGGCCGCAATCATAGGTCGAGTGTCAGGGGGACGACAAGACTGGTGATAAGTTGTGCCAGAGGTGGGACAAGGTGAACAAATTCAGAGGGTAGAGGTAAGTGACCTGTGGGGTACTCTGAAGATATGGATGATGCCAGCAAGGGTAGATGGTAAGTAATGCTCCAACCAAGGGTGACATGGGTTGCTTTTGGCCAAAATGAAGGAAGCAAGTCGCCAAAGGTGACGACAAAAAGAGAGTATAATGACGGGAAATAAAAACGTTTGTAAAAATAAATAACGAATGATTTTGGGGAGAAATGTACAAATACAGAAACGGGTGCCCCAATGTGAGATGGGTGGCCCACGGAGGGCATAATGTACATGGAAGACTGATGAAGGGTGGGGGCCCCATTGGTGAGTTTCTGTATGAGGTAGGTGAAATGAAGGTAGGTTCGCAGATGGGCAAACTGATTGTGGATGAAGTGGAGGGTGTATGATACTGTGGAGGTGCAGGTAAAATTAGAACCGTAAATAGATAATATGGGAGCCCGTGTGGGAAAGCTAGCAAAAATGAGGAGAAGGAGTATGTGGTTGATTCACGACATGATGAAAGACTAGTGGGACTCCCATCCCTAAAGGGTAATTAAAAACAGCATGAGTGTCAAAAAGTGGCAAAAGGTGCTATGAATGGGACAACTCATGTGGGTAAGAATGCTATCGGGTGACAGTACCGAAGATGCAGATGGAAGCGTGGGTACTGCAGAGTCGGGAATGGGGATCCTAGAGGTCGATATCAGAGGGTGTGACTGGAAATGTAAATGAGATACAGCGGGAAAGACTACATGCCAGTGTTGAGTATATACCTGAAGGGGTGATGCCGATGGATGACGAGCAAGTACCTGTACACAAAAAAACCAAATACCCAAAGTGAACAATATCTAAAGAGAATCAAAGAGATGAGCATGTATTTGATAAATGTGACTATGTGCGTGCGTACCTGACCATGATATGATAAAAAGGCGCCCTGGGGGCTCAGGATGAAAAGAGACCTAGGGACTGTTGTAATGTAGGTGACGGGATGTTGATCCCGTGGCTGAAGACAGTTTGAAAAATGGACACCTTGGGCTCCCGGAATGGTGAGTGGAAGTTTGGAAAAAGACCTATATATAGTTGTAGGGCCCACATTGCCACCTCATTTGTACATGCTGCAATAGTGACTGGACGAGCAGTTTTCAGAGGATATTTGGAGATTCGGGGAGGACGAGGCATCTGATAGACGATTTGCGAGTATCAGGTTAGTGGTCTGATCATCCTGCATAGAAATAGGTTTTCAATTTTTGGGCAGGGTGTGTACGGAGGGTCGTACAGGGGTTTTTAGGGGGTGTGGGCCTCGCATGCGCGGGCGATTCTGTGATATGTGTGCATACGTGCGTGCATGTACACCGAATAGCTACACATGGGTGCGCAGTAAGGAGAATTTAAGGCGTGCCCAAAGGGCGCACCTGTGAGTTGAATAGGCGCGCACCAGTGCGCGCCTGTGGGTTTGACAGGCGCGCACCTGTGCGTGTCTGTATGGTGAACAGGTGCGCATAGGGGCACGCCTGTGAAGAAAATAGGTGTGCATTGATGCGCACCTGTGTAGTGCACAGGCATGCATATATGCGCACCTGTGTAATAAATAGGTGTGCATATATGCGTGCATGTGTGCGCACCTATGGGTAATAAAAACCGTGCCTAGGAGGCAAGGTTGAAGGGTAAAAAACGGGTCGTTTTGATATTGTTGAGGGTTGCGTGAGCTGATATAGGGCTCTGTGTTGTCTGCAGGTGGATAGTGGTGATGATGCCAGTGTGGTGGCGAGAGAGAGACTGGGCCCAGTTGTGAGACATCGTGGCCATTGAGGGGCTCGGTGTGCGTGCGACTTTAGCAACCTGCGGGTTGCTAAAGTTCTTTGAGTGCCCGTTGATATAGGCACAGGAGTACTTGTTGCAGTTCCTGGTCCAGATGTGGAGTCTGGAGCTGCACTGCTTCCTCATGCGAGGAGAGCAGATCCCCTTCACTGTGGTGGAGGATGTATATTTCCTGACTGGGCTCCCCTTTCGGGGAACGCCCCTACCGGCGGAGCCAGTGCTGCCTAGGGGTACTTTACTTGTCGATGTTGGTTGAGATATTATTCAGGTCATAACTTTATGTCTGGGACGGTGGTGAGCATCTTAGCGATATATTCCCTAGCGCATCGTTGTATAGCAGTGATGATTGTACGAGTGTATGGGTCACTGGCGACCCAGCGGATCAGTGGTGGCCAACTTCTGGTGCTGGAGAGAGTGTTGGCCGGCGAGCGTTTCGCTTGGGGGCTGACGCTGCATGCAAGGATGGTGGCACAGTTAGACCACTGTCGGTCGACTGATGTAGGAGAGTTTGCATTTGGGTCTATCTTAGTGGCCTGGTTTTTAGAGAGGGTGTCGATGTTGCGCCCAAGGATCTTACTGGATATGTCGGGGGCACGAGAGCCACAGTTGAGGCGGTGGTCGACTATCTTGGTTCATCACGGTGGTGGCGAAGGTGGCCACTTCTTTTCAGCAGAGGCGGCACAGGTGTGGCGGCAGATGCCGCAGGTGATACTGCGGTACCCCTATGTTGGGGTGGAATTCTAGGGTGACCCGAACATGGTGCTACCTCCAGGGGAGGTGTTTGACCATCGAGGTATGTTTAGTATTTGGTGTGCATGTTTTTTGATTTATGTTATTTTTGGAGATATCAGTCCATATGCACATGATATAGATGTTGATACTATATTTTGTTGTTGTTTTTTGCATGTTTAGATGTGGCACCTCGCGGGCGCGAGGTGGAGATGGAGAGAGCGTCGGCTCGTCGAGAGCCGGAGAGATTACCGCATGGAGAGAGACGTCGACGGGATGATGCTGCGGGGCAACTAGCTGAGCCTGAGAGGGCAGCGAGGAGGCGCCGGTTCAATGACCCTAGTGCGGGGCCATCACACGCTCCTCTGGCAGCGGTCGGAGTAGATTTTGATGATATACGCCGTCGTCTAGAGACAATTTTGCAGGATGTGCCTAAGGGCATGTGGACACGGATCCAGGATGAGAGTTTCCTGGAGCAGTGCATAGGGGTACCGCCACCATGGCGGGCCATAGTGCGGCGAGCAGTAGTGCTTGCTGCGATGATGAGTGGACGCCTGCCGCCAGGGCAGGAGGGTCCTATGGGTGGACCACCACCACCTGAGGCAAGTGGTGGTGCGCCGCCACCGCCTGAGGTAGGAGCAGGTGGTGGGGCGATAGAGGAACCATGATTGGTGCATGATGTATATCTTTGTTTTTGTTGTATATAGGCTGGTGAGCCCATGTTCTGTACCGAGGTGTTGCGTGGGCCTGCGGATACATGTATTTTTGTATGTAAACATTCGGATGGCCTGATGGGCTTTTATATATACATGAGTATACATATTTTGAGATTCATCTAGTGTCTACATGTGTTTTTTGTTGATGATTTTGATGAGGTCTATTCTATATATATGCTGTGACAGGATTGGTGAGATGTTTATGTATGTGTAGCTTGATGTGATATATGCCAATCTAACACCATGTTAGCTATTTGATTTGTTGTTTGATTCAATTGTCTTGGAATGTGTAAATGTAATGGAATCAAAATGTCGAGATAAAATCCTAACCTCCAGGTATTTTCGAAAGAGACACGGATCGCGTACACGGTATACATTGTTGGGTTGGAGAACGACTAGTTGAGATTCGAGGAAGACGCTAAGGTGACGAATATGATGACGCTGGGCATCGGCCAAGAGGCCAATGATAGTAGTGTATTCGGCTTGGTTGTTGGTTGTTGACCCCAAACATATGTTGCTTGAATAGAGCATTTCATGTGAGGGGGTGTAGAGAGCCCAAGCAGCCGAAGTGAGATTTTGTGTCCAACGGCTGGTGCCGTCGGCGTAACCAATGTGGTAGGCTGGTGGAGGAAGCATCTTCCAATAGCACAAAGGATAGTTTAGATGAGGGGGGATGAGAAAAAATATTAAAAATGCTAGAAAAAGAAATAACCTAAAGTAGAATGACTACTTTTAAGCATAAAATTTCTTGAGATACAACACATTGACGGGTTCCTTGAGAGAGAGGCCTTCGGGGGAGGCCAAGATGATTGTGCCTTTGGTGAGGCAATGCTGGATGATGTAAGGGCCATGCCAAAGTGATTCAAATTTGTCGTGGCCAAAGGTATCATGAGCGATATCATAAGCCAGGACGAGGTCGCCTTCGCGGAATGATCGAAGGTTGACATGGTGATCAAAGGTAGCCTTGGATCATTTTTTAGTTGCCTCGTTGTTCTGTACGGAAGATCGATGATCTTCATCCAGAGACTCCAAGTTCAGCAAATGCTGCTCCATTGGAGCAGTGTCAGGTAATAGCTCAATTTTGGTGCATAGGGTGGGAATTTCGCACTCGATGGGAAGAGTTGCCTCGACCCCATGGACTAAATGGAATGGTGTGAAACCAGTAGTGGTTTTCACCGCCGTTCGATAAGCCCATAGCGCAAAAAATAACATATGGTGCCAATTGGTTTTATGTTTATTGACTATGCACTGTAACATGGTCTTGAGGACTTTGTTAACTGCCTCGACCTGTCCATTTGACTGAGGGTAATATGGTGAGTCAAAATCGTGAGAGAAGCCTAACCGAGATGAGAGTTCGACGAAGATCTCATTCTCGAAGTGTTTCCCATGATCGGAAACGAGTTGGAGTGGTACTCCAAAATGGGATATGACGTGATTAAAGAAAAAATGCACTGCAGTGTCAGCGGTATTGTTGAAACTGGGCATAGCTTTGGCCCATTTAGTGAAGTAGTCAACGGCGACAATGATGTATTTGTGACCATTGCTGGAGGGTGGATTACAAGTCATAAAGTCGATGCCCCATTTACAAAAAGGGCCAGTAGTAATGACAGGGTGGAGAAGAGCGAGGGGTTCCTGGGCTTTGTTGGCGTAGATCTGACATTGCTCACATCGTTTCATGGCATGAATGCAATCATGAAACAAGGTAGGCCAAAAGTAACCGGCTCGGATAATATTTTGAGCAGTGGATATACCCGAAAGATGGCCCCCACATGCACCTCTGTGGCAGTCGTTTAAGACTCTATCAGCCTCATCAATAGTCAGGCATCGACGAAGAATGGTGTCGATGCCCCGCCGGTATAGGATGTCTCCGATAAGAAGGTAGCGGGGGGCTTGATGGCGAATACATCGACGATCATCCCGTGACAGGTGGTTACCAAACTTTTGAGTTTGGAGGTAGACGAGAAGGTTTCCATACCAAGGATCATCCGAGGTAATGTAAAAGAGATGTTCGTCGGGAAAGTCAGTATTGATGGGGGCATTGGTGGTGTCAGAGGGGAGGGCTGTGACAAGTTCAGCGAGAATGAGGGCCTTCTTACTCTTAGGTGTTCAGAACTCGAGGTCATACTCCTGAAGGATAACGATCCATCGAGAAAAATTTTCGTTAACTTGTCGTCGGATGAGAAAGTACTGCATAAGGTTGGAATCTGCGATGACCTTTGTGGTGCGAAGCAGAATGTAATGGCGCAGTTTCTGGACTGCGAGGACAACTGCAAGAGCAAGTTTCTCTTCGTGTTTATACTTCAGGGGTGGTCCAGAGAGGTTCTTACTAATGTAATAAATGACGTGTTCATGATTGTCATCTCCGAGCTGGACGAGGACGCCGGCTACTGATATAGCTGAGGATGATACGTAGAGGATGTAGTCACGATTGTAGTTAGGTGCACTAATTAAAGGTGCATTTGACAGCGCTTCTTTAAGATCGTCAAATGATTGTTGGGCATAGTCTTCCCAGTGAAAGGGGATGTCATGACGTAGTAAGCGAAGGAAACCATGTGCGCATATGGTGTAATCGGGGACAAAGCGTCTAAGAAAGTTAGCTTTGCCCTGTAGACTCTGAAGTTGTCGTAAATTCCAGGGAGGTGGAATTTCGGTGATGGCTTGGACTTTGAGGGGGTCTACGGTAATACCGCTTTGGGAAACAATAAAACCGAGGAGGCACCCGGCGGTGACACATAACACACACTTGAGAGGATTCAAGTGGATGTTGTACTGACGACACCGTTGAAAGATGATTCATAAATCCTCGAGATGTTGGGTGCATTTCTTGGATCGAGCTGTGAGGTCGTCCAAGTAGGCGAGGATGATTTTAGCCAGATCATGGAAGATGTATGTCATCGCCCGCTAGAAAGTTGCGCCGGCATTTTTTAAGCTGAAAGGCATGACACGATATGAAAAGGTACCCCACGGGGTAGTGAATTCGGTTTTATACTGATCAGCAAGGTGAATTTGGATTTGGTTATAGCCAGAGCATCCGTCCATAAAGGAGAGAGCCTCGTGGCCGGCGTAATCGTCGATAATCTGATCGATGAAAGGCGTTGGAAAGTTTTCTTTTGGACATGCGTTATGGAGATCGCAAAAATCTGTGCAAACGCGGAGAGTGACATGTTTTTTGTCAATGAGTACAGGGTTGGAAACCCATGAAGTGTAAGCGATGGGGTAAATAAACCCGGCAGCACGTAATTTGTCAATTTCAGCTTTGATAGCCGCGGCTTTGGATGGGTGTAGTGGTCGTTGTTTTTGGCGAATTGGTGTGATGTCGGGCCAGGTGTCGATGCGATGTTCGACAATAGAGGGGTCAAGTCCAGGCATTTTCGTGTATGACCAGGAAAAAATATCCCTATATTCCTGGAAGAGGGCTTTATATGCGGTGATTTCCTTAGGAGTGCAAGAAGCTCCAATGATGATTTCTTCGACGATGCCATTTTTAATGGAAATGTCGATTTTGATGGTGGGGGAAATATTGGCCATATTACCTTCTTCAAAAGCATCAGGGGCGGAAATGGGATTTTTGAACCAATCGATAGGCCCGGCCGGGACAAAATATTTGGTTTCGACCATGTAAATGGGGTTTTGGTTAGGAGGCATGGGGGCTTCCTGTGGAGAGAAGAGTGCGCGGTGATGGAGCGCATCCCAGGGAGAGTCTGGGCGATTTAGCTCTTTGATTATTTCCTCGTTGCATTGGAAATGTCAGGAATATAAGGGGTCATGAGGAGTGATCTTGGTGATAGTGTGGTTGCCCCCTGATGAAGACGCAGGGGGAACAATGCTAGGAGATAGGGAGGGTTCACTCGACATAAACCATATATTGAAGTACTAAGGGGTACCCGTGGTAGTTGGGTGGATAGTGTCCGTAGGGGAATGAGTAGGAGAATTGGGGGGGTTGTGGGGTAAATCCTCAGAGACGTCATCTAAGAACCATGGAGGCATTGGGAGTGCCTCAGGTTCGGGGGAAATGACATGAATATCCTATAATGATGAGGTAAGGTCAATTATTGCCTCGGCGGGTTGGTGAAGCAGGGCCAATTGATGTTGCCTGTATTCAAGGATCATAGGACACTGGTATGTAAAATGAGCTAATGAATCGCAGAGAGAGCAAGGGCATCTCATACGTTCATTAAAGGAAGTGGTGACATAATGAATGTCAGTGATATTTGTTGAAGAGGACGTAGCAGGGCGTGGGTTGTTCTGGAAGTTCTGGCGCACAGCGGCCAATGTTTGTCGAAAGCGTGGCAGTGCTGGGCAATGATGGGTGTAATGGCCATACTATGAACATATAGCACAAGCGTATTTGGTTCTCAACCCTTTACTACTGGAAGGATTGATGGGACTAGTAGTAGTGGCGGGTGTTGTGGGAGTTGGATTGAGGAGAATCAAATTCCGTAATTCAGGTAGTGATGGTCAATTCTTGGTTTCGTGGCCCTCTTTCTCACATAATGCGCAAGGTGGTGGGATGCGTGGAGGAAGTGGAGTGGTGGGATCTTTCTTCTTTCTCCTGCCCCCAGCTGTAGCAGGGGGGTAGTGAGTAGGGGGGTGGTGGGGGTAAGGATGGGGATTGTCAGGGGAAGTCCTTCCTGTGGGGGAAGGGATGGTCGAGGGACCATCTCTGGTGGGTGTAAATACCAAACGGGGATTGCTAACACCATATTCGATAGTGTGAGCATTGCGGATACCTGAAAAGCTTCGATACCTGGTGGAGGGTAAAAGAAGGGAATTTGGGTAAGGGGTTGGGGGACTGTCTCCCAAATGGGACTAGGCCCCTGAGGGGATGTGGATTCGTGGGCTGTTGAGGTCGATGAGTGCGCAGGAGGCTCCAACGGAGGTGGTTCTGCAACTAGTGGGACGTCAGGAATGATGGAAGCCTCCTGAGGAGGAATATCATCCTCTGTGTGAGTTCTGTTAGATGATATGATGCATACCTGATTAGCAGGATGAAGGAGTGGTGGTGCTCCGTGGTATGTCCCTAACAGGGATGGATCTTTGAAAATCCCAGGACCCATCTCGATGAGCGGGTATGCGTCTTGGTGAGTGTGGATGAGAGGAAGGATGTTATCGAGGTTGGCAGATGGGTTAGGCTCGTAATGTGAGACTTGGTCTATGGTCACGATCTTCCCATTGTGGGGGAACATCATTGTCCGAAAGACGGAATATGCCACTGCCTTCATAGCGTACATGTAGCTACGACCGAACAGGATATTATAATTGAGCGGGGCGTCGATAACTTCGATATCAATGAGAATAGTCTTGCCCCCGAGTTCAATGGGGACATTTTGGAAGAGCCCTTCAGGAGAGGATGGTCGTTCGTCATAAGCTCGTAATGTGATGACGGAGGGTATGAGTTCTGGGGAACCAAGTTTCTGCTATACTGTTTTGGACATAATGCATGTAGATGCACCTTCATCGATGATACATCGATGAACTGTGATGTTCCGTATTTTGACTGGTATTTGAAAAGCGATCAAGGCGGGAAGACGAGGTTTGCCGCTGTCAAGATCAAAGGTGATAAGTTGAGTATCTGCAGGGTCGACTGCCCCCAAGGCGGAAAGTAGTGATTTCCGCTATGTAGGAAAAGTCTGGAGGACTTCCAAGACTGACATGGCAGCTGGGGATTGCACTAAATCATCTACCAAGCTATAGTTATGAGCTGCCCTAGCCTGTGGGTTGTGGACATTCCTGCGCAAAGGGATGCGATGGATGCGTAGTGGTGGTTCGGTGGAAGGGCGAGGGATCACCAACGGGGGTCCTGTCGGTGTAGGGTTTTTATCGGGAGATATGGGAGTAGAATCAGCGGGTGTATGATATTGACGATTACGCGTCTGCAGAAGGATTTCTTCCTCACTGGTGATGAGGATTGTATGCTCTGCTGGATTGCTGGGGTTGTGGTATTTTCCTCCCTGAGGTGGGGGATGATGTGTGTCTTGTTGGGTGTTTATCACACCTTGGAGTGGAATAGGATTCTGCAGTACGGCGGGAGGGTGTTGTTGCACGTATTGTTTTGGTGCCTGCTGAGGGGAAGTTTGTGCAGGAGAATGGGGAAGACTACCTGAGTCTTTCAACCATTTGAAATCAACGATCTGGGGGAAATGGTGAGTGTAATGACCAAACTCACCACAAAGGGCACAAGGGAAGATGGTTTTAACATTATTTCTCCCTTGGCATTTGCTATTATTTCCCCCTTGGGGGTTTTGGTTCCCTTGGTTCTGGTTGCCCCCAGGTGGTTGGTGTTGTGGGGGTTGATTCCCACCTTGACCTGGGTTGTTGTTATTCCTGTTCCATCCTTTCTTCTTGTCATTGTTCAATGGATGAGTTGGATTGGTTGTATTCAACTGTTCAAAACTTTGGTATTGTTGAGCAGCAGAAGGTTGAACAAAATTTACCCCCGCATGGGGATGTGGGGGAGCCATGGGTTGTGGAGGACCAAGAAACGGGAAGTATGGATTTTGTGGTGGTACCCATCCATAAGGTACATAGGAAGGCGTAGTGCTTTCACTAGTACTATAAGCTGATGTTGAGGGAGTACCATTGTTTGTAGGTATAGGTGGATGTATGGGGGGTGTCGGTGGTGGTCCACTGATGGGTGGGGGTATAGCAATAGGGTATGGCTGTTGATAAGGAGGAGGGGGGTAATAAGAAGTGCCCCCATATGCCGGCAGATATTGAGGTGTTCCATACATCGGTGGTGGTTGAGGTTGTGGACCGTGTTGCGTGGTGGCACCTATTAGTCCGTCTGCTAAGTGGGACATCCCGGGTTTGTCTTGGCCAAATGGCACAGGTTTTGGAAGATCAGGAAGTACCATGTATAAGTACCCAGACTGTGCATAGATGAGGTCATACTGTTAGGCCTTACTGATGGCTTCCTCTTTAGATTGAGGGAAGGTGGAAGCTACATCCTTACCAAGGAGAGAGACAAGTGATCTAAGAAACCAGTCGAGACATTGTTGCTTGGTGGTTTCCACTTTACACAAACTATGTCGCCTACGCCACTTGTGAATGTGGTCAGCGATGTGTGTGGTTGAGGTTTGTTTGAAGTTAGACAGTAGTTCTAGAACATTTTCGTGGCGGATGGGTAGTTGGAAGAAGGTCAAGAATGCTTTGGCCAATGACTCAAAGGTTGCATGGGACCCTGATTTTTCTTCGACATACCATTTGGCCGATGGGCCAGTGAGTGTGCGTTGAAATAATTGCAGTCTGATGGAATCATCCATAATGTTATTGGAAGAGCACCATAGATGAAAGGTCATGACATGGTTGGCGGGGTCATCTCCCGCCTTTCCTTCAAACTTTGGTATGTCTGAAGGGAGTTTTGTTGGCATTGCAGGCCATGTGGTGTCATGCAATATAGGATCATTGGTGAGTTTGGTGAGATCTGGTATGTTGAGAGAGGCCAAATATGGCATCTGTAGTGGGGGGGAAGGGTTAGCTCCGGCCATAGTATGTTGTGAACCTGACCCTTGATGGGGACTAGGTAGGTTGGTTCTCCCTCCTTGAGAGGAAGTGGGTCCCCCGCTTCCGTGTAAAGGAGAGCGAGTGAACGGATGACCTTGGGACATAGACCCAAGTAATGTAGAACCAAGCAAAGTTGATCCCAAGATAGTAGCACTTATAGGAGTGTGTGGAGGTGGTGCCGATGAGTGGGCACGACCAGATACTCCCCCTAAGATAGGAGGGAGATTGAGCAAGCGTCGTGAACGACAGGGGTTCTGTGATTCCCCTATGATGTCAGACTAACTGTGTAAATGTGTGCAAAAAGTGGTGAGAGAAATATAGAAACCAAATCCTTTGCATTGAATGTTCACACAATATATATATATCCAAATCAAACTGTAATCAGATGTGCATCATACATAAAATGAGAAAGAAGCATATATACGGGTAAGTGGGTTTTTTCCGCGTGGGGGGATCAAAAGAAATCAAATGCTCGTGTCCTAGAAGATGTAATGTCCTTCCTCTCAAATATCACTGGACCTTCCAATAGTACTCAACAGTGGGGTCTGAAGTCACTGGAAGAGAAGCTAGTGAAGGATGAAACAATTGGTTATAATGAGGGGTAGAGGGGGCATATCTCAAAAGAGCTGGCGATATTTCCCAATAGCCACACAAAATCCAATCAAGGTGCAATTGCAGCCCATAATTGCCACCTGGGTAGATGTCCTAAAGTTGGTCACTAGGTACCTCGGTCAAAGTGCGGCATTTATATTTTCGGCCTAAGAAATGGGTCACGGGCTGGATCCCGTCCAAGAGGTGGGTGCGTCAAAGGGAGATGCACAGAACAACCGGACCTCGGCCTTCAACCCTTCATGGGTATCTCCCTGCCTTATGGTGATTGGAACACTTGACTTGGAGGATTTTCAGTTCCCTATTTGACAACCTCTATGTTTTGACAATGTGAGAACCAGATAACAGGGAGTTATTTGGATGCCTATCCCCAAAATCCTACCTAGACTAAAAAATTTCTTTTGGCACCTCCTGTGGAGGAAAACTTAGTGAGTTTTTAGAAATATTTTTAGATGTAGTTGTTTTGGAAGGTTGGGGGTGCAAACCAACCTCGTTGATTAAAAATGGGAGTGGATAGTCCTGTCAAGAAAAGATGGGGTATTTTTCGGAATCCCTTTGGGGGGGAACTTACTTAGACCTCCACGTTTCAAGAAGAATCTATGTGAGTGATAAGTGACTTTTGTGTGTGAGTGAAAGTGTGCCAATTTTTAGTGAATTATATGTCACCTTGTTGCATGTGGACTTCGCTTAGTCCTTACAAGAGTTTGATTACCTAATTAACTAAGTGCCTTTGGTACAACCTTGCGTAATTCAAAAGCTCTAGGAAGATAGCATGTGGACATGTGGGTCCGTTACTATCCTTTAAACTCCCTATGGTGATGTAATCTAAGAAAATATTGAAACTATCCTAGATTGAACATGTGGGCATGTATGGGCCCATTACAAACCTTTATACTTCCCTAGTGTTTTGATCTAAGAAATCACAAATTCAAACACTATCCTATCTTTGTAGCATGTGGGCATGTATGGGCCCGTTACAATATTAAGATGTGTTTAAAAAAATAAAACTAAGAGGGGTCCCAAGAAGGGTCGTTGTCCTCTCCTAAAGGTTTTTAAACTTTGTTAAGGGAGGTGAAATTGTTTCCCAATCTTTTTCTGATTCTCAAGGTCGCTTGAAGGCGCGAGAGAAGAGCATACTAAGAGATTGTAACACAACTTCTAGTCCCGATGTGAGTTGAATGTGATTAAAAATGATTTCCACCTTATTTATAAGTCACAACAAGCCATCCATGTGGCAAAAAGAAAAGAAGGGAAATTGATTTTATCCTCCTAAGTGCATATGTGTGTTGGACTAACCCCTTTATATGATGAGGGGACTAAGTGTGGTGTTGCTTTTAAAACATTCTTGACATCATTTTTAAGAAGGAAAATGGACTTATCCACATCCCAACAACTTACAATGTGAAATTTTGCTCAGATGCGTGGCCCCTAGTGCAGATAGAGGTGCACAGAGCGCAGATGCGCGAACAGAGTTGAGTCAAAAAGCGCATGCGCGCAGAGAAAAGTTGTTTCTTAAGTGCATGTGCACCCGATGCACGTCTGTGGGGTGGAATACCCGCGCACCTGTGACAAATGGCCAAGAAAGAAAAATCTGGATGGATTTCTCCCAATTCTACCTTGAATTGGATGGTTGGCAAGTCGACCTAGGCCAGTTAGTGCACCTGCAAGTTAATTAAACTAAAAGAAGAGCAAAATAAACCCAAATGAGGTAGGAATTTGATACCTTTCCCCAGTGGAGTCACTAATCTGTTGCACCCTTTTCGTCACCTTGGTGAGCAAATAAGAGGTGCTTGCATGCCCAGTTGGGTCTTGCTGGGCAGGACAGCCGTAGAGGAAAGAGTTAGAGAAAAAAAACCAAAACTATAAGCAAGAATTAAACTAATACAAACTAAAATCACAAGCATAGGGACATAGAGATAACAAACACAAAAAGACCCATGTCACCAATG
>ML840819.1:106739-119943 GCA_009831015.1 Picea engelmannii | reverse complement strand
GAGGAAGGTTTATTTGTTTCTCTATATGCATGTGACAATTTGAAGAGGCTTCTAGGAGGAGGGATCTTGTAAGCTTCATCAAAAGGTTTAAAATAGGACAACCATTGAATACAAGGTATGCATTCCTCTTCTAATATCTTAGACTATATTGTATGTGTGTGCTCAGATCTAGGGTAAATTCATAGTGATCTATCCTATAGTCTATCATTGGTTGTAATAAGTCCAAAGAGAGGACTTGCTTATCTGTAGGCAAGTTACTCTACAAGAGCGGGAGAGAGATACAAGCTATAGTGAGGGATATAGGGAGGATTTCATAGAGGGAAATTAGATGGATATCTATTGTCGGACAAGCATTTTGGATACAAATTTCATGAAAATCATAATTATGGAGGATATGCACAACAAAAGAAGAAAGAAGACAAGGAGGGAGAAAAGTGCGCAGTAAAGGCACATTCAGGATCAAGAGTGTGCAGTAAAGGCACATTCAAGCTCGTGAGTGTGCAGTAGAGGCACATTGAGGACTACAGTGCGTAGCAAGAACACATTTAACAAATAATAAAGAAGGAGAATAAGGAAGAGAATAAAGCAAGAAGATAAAGTGGGTGAAAAGGAAGGATAACAATTCGACATGCCAAAAGCATAAAGATGCGCAAAAGAAGGAAGAACATTAGTCGGGAGTGAGAAAGAAACATGTAGATGTAAAAGTGGGAAAATCAAGCCCAAACAACAAGTCAACATGAGTCGTCATGAGTAAACATGAGTAAGAATGAGTTGTAATAGGTTTTTGGGATAAGCAAAGTAGGGTTTTGAGCCCTAGAGTCCATGTATAAATATGTAATGGGTTGCGAAGATAGGGGTTCTGCTATGTTATGTTCTGATCGGTTCAGAGGGGTTATGTTTTT
The DNA here is from genome assembly GCA_009831015.1 of Picea engelmannii. Taxonomy (NCBI): domain Eukaryota; kingdom Viridiplantae; phylum Streptophyta; class Pinopsida; order Pinales; family Pinaceae; genus Picea; species Picea engelmannii. Next base: position 119,041 of record ML840819.1, on the reverse strand, counting down.
GTTTTGTTCAGGTTTTGTTAGCGAGGAGAGTGAGAAAATAGACTAAGAATGAAGAGTTTATGCATGATTGTTAGGGAGAAGTTGTAGAGGGAGGCTTGCTCTATAAAGCGGCTAGGCAATATGGAAAGAGACATAGCATGATATATCTATTGTAAGCTCAATGCGCAAGCCTAAGATTATTACAGAAAGAATAATGAAGAAGCCAGGCATTGTGGACGTAGCCCAAAGTTGAGTGAACCACGTTAATTATTGTGTTTGCTCATCTTTTTGTGTGATTAATCATGAATGTTCTCTTTATGAATATTATACTAGACCTGTTTATGATATGATCACTACGCAGTAGTTATGAATGTTACAATAATTAGTTTATGTTTCAATCTACAGTATAATGGTGCTATATAACTAAATTCACTAAGTAACCAAGGAAGAACAAATACAAGATAATGTGCATATAACAAAGAAGTAAGAATGATCAAGATAATCACCTCCCATTCCCTCACTACTGCAGAAACTCAGTTCCTACAACCCCAATAGATGCCTTGGGTGAGAATTCACTTGCATGCAGGTGATGCTGAAAGGGATGGCGTCTGAAGGGTTTTGTTGGTTAAGATAACTTGAACCTAGGGTCTTATAACCACACACCAACAAATGGTTCCATTGTTGGGACCCAAAATATATGATTAAGGGAATGTTTTAAAGGATGACTAAGAAAGAGATCTCATAATGGCTAGAAGGGAAGGAACAAGAATTTTCTTGAAAAGAGAATAGAAACCCTTGGATGAGTGATGAGTAGTGGATGCAAAGGTATGCATACACATATCTGCATGAGATTTTCTTTGGTGAATTCCCTATTATTTTGACTGAGTGGTTAGAAAGATTAGTGGAGAATACCAGAAGGTACCGAACCGCAGCAACGAGGAACTAGATTCCTGAGTTCGTAAGGTAATTGAATTATGTAAGTAATAAGACTTCTTGCGTAGTTGATTTCTGGTTAGACAATATATTGGGATGTTATATTACAGAATTTGCAGTGGATTGTACCCAATCATACAGTGTTGAAAACAAGGATTTCTTCAAATTTTCACATGGAAGGTTCATGAAATCGTTGGGTATGTGGATAAATATGTTGTTGTGCAACAAGTGTGTGATGAAAATGGAGTCTTATTGCTAAGGGGATTTGCACACATAGGGGAATCGGGGGATGAAAAGAGGATATTTTGAAGGTAGGGAAGAGTGAGAGAAGAAATGAATAAGGAAGGGAGGGATTGAGGATGTAGAGAATCGAAGAGGTTGTATCAGAAGAAGAAGATGAGTTTTGAGTACTGTGCATTGGAAGAAGGTACAAAGGGCAGAAGACTAGGGATGATGAAGGAGAGACGTGCAGTGAGCCTGAATGAAGAGGACCTTTCACTATAGTCCAGGTCATAGAGATACCACACATAAAAGGAGAGGAAGATGAGTTCTAGTCTAGTCCCATAATATAAGATCCATTAATCCCTACTTAGGTTGGATCCTGTGTCGAATCCAAGACCCCATGTATGTCACCAACATCTAAGGTAACAGTTGAAGATTTGTCAAAAGCACTTGTAGTTAGCAGAGGGAATTAGAATAGTAGTAGTCAGAGAAGCAGAGGCTACACAAAATAGTAGTATTCAGAGTCAACCAACATCACCGAGGGGAGGTACTACAAAAAATAGCATGGCATGGTTAGACAATACATTGAGATTGCATGAGTTACGGGGAGTCAGGTTGGAGGACTTGGAGCATCATTTATTTGTCTGTGAGAAAATTTGGGCTGCAAAGAATGGCCAAGACGAGGCTGCAAATAATGTGTAGTTGGAAACAACATTTAGAGGTCGCACATTAGTCTTGTACATGAAACTACAGAGTACCACACCTACAATACAAGCGAGGAATCTAGCATAAATTAGACATGCAATGTTGATAGAGTTCAAGAAACCAAAACCCGAGTCGTAGTACATTACAGAGCTGAAGGAAATCAAACAGGTACAAAATTAAGTATGGGACTTTGATCAGAGATTCAAGGATGTGATGGACAAGTTAACGTTCTAAATTCCTGATCAACAACACATATAATGGTTTATAGGCTTGTTTCCACACATCTGTGACCATTGATACAACATAAGGTCACTTCACAGCCTAAAGCTTTGGAGATTGCAATGAAATTGGAAGCATCCCCTGTAGGAGACAATGGAGGGATGGCGCAAGTACATACACAGTTAGTTGCGTTGACAATTCAATTGGCAAAACATACAAAAGGGATGGAAAAATGGGAACAAGTATGGTGTACCAAGTGTAGGATTGAAGGTCACCATAAGGACAAATGCCCAACATTAGCACAGTATTTGGAGACTGGATCACCAAATATATGTAAGAAATGGGGACATGATCCGACAGAGTGTCCATTACTGCAGAAATACCAGAGTATGCTAAGGAACTTATTTTTCAATTTTTGCAAGTCAGTAGGGCATGCAGAGAAGGATTGTTGCGCATTTGATTTGATGAGGGAGCGCACTTCAGATATGTACAGGATTTTGGAGGATAATTTTGTGACAGAAGGAGGTGGTCCACTGTATAATAATTAGAGAATCTTTAATCCATGGAACAAAGGAATTTTTTTCATAGGTCGAGGCAGAGGTAATTTTGGTAGAGGAGGTAGATGACTGATAATATGTTACAATTGTAATCAACCATGACACTTAGCTTGTGACTTCCCGAATTCATGTACAAAATGCACATATTGTAGAGAATTGGACCATGTGATAGAAGATTGTCCTCAAATACTTGTTAAATGGAAGGAAAGGTGGAATCATAACCAAAAACCAAATTAGAATGTACAGAAAATATCATCCTAAAGACACAATGAAGGACCTAGAATAACAGTTGTTACGCACGGAGGAACTAGAATAGGGGATGATGAAATAAATGGAGGGAATAAGGCTAAGCAATGGATAAGGAAATCAGTAGGACCTGTGTGAACATTATACCCTCAAAAATAAAAGGAGATGTATCATAGGGAAATAAAAGAGATACTCAGATCGGATTACGTATCATCAACATCATTTGCACCTCCTGTATGTGATCATACTATTCTAGAGAATCCACCCAGGAAGGTAAGTACTCTAAGAGAGTTCATTAGAAGTTGTGTAGGGTTAATGAAATATGAAACTACAATGAATGCATTATATGAAATTATTGATAATTGTGCGCAAGAAAGGGAAATTCCTATCACACATAGGGTAGTGAATCAGGTACTATGAAAAAAGAGGACCAACGAAGAATTTAGATTAAGTGCACATATTGGGGAATATGATGTGGATAATGTTATCTTGGACTTGGGTTCTAATGTGAATTTATTACCAAAAAAGACTTGGGAAATTATGGGGAAGCCCAAGTTGACTTGGTCTCCTATTCATTTAAGGTTAGCCAACCCGCACAAGATAGTCTCGATTGGTCAATTGACAGGAGTACCTATGACTATCAATGGAGTGCGTAGTGTAGTGGATTTTGAAGTCATTGAGATCTTGGACGATATTAAACCATATCTAGAACTAATGGGACTTGAATGTGCATTTGATAATCAAGCAATCATTAATCTGAAGAGGAGGGAAACGATATTTGAGGCAGGAGACTTGACGGTTACTGCACCATTGGACCCAACATAAGGAAAGAGGTACATATAGACAATAAAAGGGAAAAAAATTAAGAACTTGTATAATATGAATGTGTGGATGGATGATTATTTCAACCCCACTATATATGGTGTGCTAATTTGGAGAATTATTAGCTCATGTGCGTTAGATTCAGAGGAAGGTCTAGAACATTGGTAGCAGAGGATGCATGAAGTATCAACTAGACGATGTGCATGCATAACTCAATCAATGCACTGGATTGGAACAGATCTTAGTGACCCACCCATGTATGATGGATTGACTTATATCAGTTCATTTGTAAAGGAATTTGAGTCACAGGTACTTGAACATAAAATACTTCTAGCACTAGATGTTTTCCTGAAAGATACTCCAGCTAGATGGTTGACTACACACAAAGAGGGGATGGAAGATTGGTCACAATGAAGAAGACTAATGCAAGTGAGATTTGGTACTGAGGTGGAGAATATTGCGCATAAGTATACAGGGGAAAGTGATCCAGCAAGTCATGTTGAGTAGTGCAAAAACATATGGAGTTCGGTACCAAAGAAGGAATGGAAATATAGGTTTATACATATACTGGTTACAATTATGAGGAATTGGTACTTGGAGATGGAAATGCACAGAAATACAATAATATGGGATGAGTTGACTCAGAGGCTTAAGGTAATGTTTACTTTTGAACATGAATCTCCACTAGTATATGCAACGTTACAGGTCATTTGAACCAAGATCTTCTTAGAAGAAGGGATGAAAAAGGTGGTATATGTGTGTAGTGTGCACAAAGCGTCTATGATTGTCCATGAATTACTAGAGTGTTACAATATCCCTAAAGAAGAACATGATGAGGAAGATCCCAATAATGTGAAAGTACCTAGAACTGAGGGGGAATGTGCAGTAGAAGGGAAAACACCTTTTAGGTTGGTCTATGGCCAAGAAGAAATGACGTCGATGGATTTTATTCTACCTAGCCTGCACATTCCAATGATTATCGATCTTTTGAACTCTGGAACAGTAGAGGAGAGATTATCATAGTTAGTGCAGCTTTAGGAAGATCGGTTTGTCGTAGGCTTCCACTAGCAAGTTCTGAAGGCAAGGGAAAAGGCATGGCATACATATTAAACAAAAAAAGTTTTAAGTGGGGGACTTAGTATTAATCTACGACAATAATTTCATGCAACATACAGGAAATTTTAGAATTCATTGTTTAGGACCATATGTGATTCAACATGTGACAGAGGCAGGTGCTACACAGTTGGAAACATTGAGCGGAGAATCCCTGGGAGGCATGGTGAATGGGAGTTGGCTGAAACTCTATAGAGATGATCAACCGTCTGTGCATTAATATGAATTGTGAAAGAACACATGTATCATAGTAGTTGTACTATAGTAGGAAGGTAAAATACATAAAAACAAACTAAAAACAATAGAAAAAGGAAGAAAGCAAGTAAAAAGGGGAAAACCGAGAAATAAAAAGGTAAATAGGAAGAAGTATCGCGCAAAAAAAGGGAGTATAATATAGATTACAAAAATAATGCGAGGATATTTAAGTGCATGCAAAATCCAGGCATGAGACATGAACTGTTAAGGGAATTATAGCATGGAAATGACAGTTAGAAAGGTAGTCATACGAGGAAATTGAGAAGATGTGGGACCAACAAAATATCCCCCAACAATGATTAGGACCGCTGCAAGATGAAGCACTAAGGGTGATAAGAGAACTGGAAAATGTGCAAGGCAAAGTGAAGCAAGCCGTGCATGACACAAAAGATAAGTTCACAACTCTGACTATGCAGGGCATAGAGGAAATTTTAGGAATAGAGGCAAAAGTAACAAAGGAGGTTGCGACAACAACACACACCTCCTTAAAATTCATAGAGGCATGGAGGAGCGCGCAATAGGCCTGAGTGGATCGGGACAAGCCACATGTGAGTGTTGGGGACCTGTTGGACATGCATTTTAGATAAAATTTTCATGAAAATCCTAAGTATGGAGGATATGCATAGTAGAAGAAGAAAGAAGACAAGGTAGGAGAGAGTGCACAATAAAGGCACATTCAAGCTCAGGGGTGCGCAATAAAGGCACGTTCAGGCTCGAGAGTGCCTAGTAGAGGCACATTTAGGAGTGCAGTGTGTAGTAAGAACACACTTAACAAAGAATAAATTAGGATAATAAGGAATATAATAATTCAATAAGATAAAGCAGGTGAAAAGGAAGGATAGCAGTTCGACATGCCAAAAGTAAAAAGATGCGCAAAATAAGGAAGTACAATAGTCAAGAGTGAAAAAGTAACATGTAGACGTAAAAGAAGGAAACACAAGCCCGAACAATGAGTCAGCATGAGTCAGAATGAGTTGTAATAGGGTTTTGGGATAAGAAAAGTAGGGTTTTGAGCCCTAGAGTCCATGTATAAATATGTAATGGGTTGGGAAGATAGGGGTTTTTCTCTGTTTTGTTCTGATCTATCTAGAGGGTTTTTGTTTTTGTTCTGCTCAGGTTTTGTTAGCGAGGAGAGTGAGAGAATAGACTAAGAATGAAAACTCTATGTCTGATTGTTAGGGAGAGTTGCAGAGAGAGGCTTGCACTATAGAGTGGCTAGGAAATATGGAGAGAGAGATAACATGATATATCTATTGTAAGCATAGTGTGCAAGCCTGAGACGATTACATAAAGAATAATAAAGAATCTCGCTATTGTGGATGTATCCCAAAGTTGGGTGATCCACGTTAATTACTGTGTCTGCTCGTATTTTTGTGTGATTAATCATGAATGTTCTCTTTATGCATATTAGACTAGATATGTTTATGATATGATCATTGCGCAATAGTTATGAATGTTACATCAAATAGTTTATGTTGCAATCTACAATATAATTGTGCTATATAACTTAATTCACTAAGTAACCAAGGAAGAACAAATACAAGATAATGCTCACATAACAGGTAAGTAAGAATGATCAAGATAATTGCCTCCCATTCCCTCAATACTACAGAAACTTGGTTCCTACAACCCCAATAGATGCCTCGAATGAGAATTCACTTGCATGCAGGTGATGTCGAAAGGGTCGGTGTCTGAAGGGTTTTTTTTATTAAGATAAATTGAACCTAGGGTCTTATAACCACATGCCAACATCTATGAAGAGGGCTAAGGGAATGGGATATTGTGAGAGCGTGGAAGTGCTAAGAGAGTAGGGAGACAAGGGAGTCATGCATGCATGTAAAAGGGAATTGCATTCATAGGAGGGGTCACAACTTATGTAGAATGGAGGTAAGGAGCCACAAGAATGTAGGTGATCCAGGTGGATATTGGTGGCCACCCACCTATTCCAACTGGCTCCTCTTGACATTTTTTAGTTCAACATTTTATTATGTATTGTAATTGTGGTTTCTACAGTTTCAGGGCTATATGAATCCCTACACATATTCTAGGTGGATACTGGTGGCCAAACACCTAATCTAACTGGCTTATTTTAAAAGTTTTCATGTCATCGTATCTTTCAATACTTCCAGCGTTGTTTTGGGGCCCTAAACATTTTTTTTGTTTGCTTGCCACAGTTAAACTACAGACATAGTTAGAGTTTGATCGCATAATGTGTATTTCTCGATAATACATTTGCAATGGGCTATCACGCACCTAAAACAGAGGTCGTGTGCAAAAGTTACGACCCCAAGAAGTTGAGGTACCAACTTACCCATCAGGGCCCACATAACTTTTCATGTTTCATCTCCTAGGGTTAGGTTTTTGGATGTATAGGTTTTTGGCATTCATAAGTAATATTAAAAGGGCCTTTGGACCCTCATTGTAATCATTATGCTCAGATGAATGCACGTAGCAGCCGCATCTCTTATCAGAGATAACTACCACCATTCGAGCAAGTTGTTTTCAGTTATGTAGTTTTACAGTTTCAACCTATTTTATTTATTCAATAGAAGTTATTGTTCATTGGATATATGTTGTTGTTGTTATCTCTGTGTTATTGTATTTAGTCTGTTATTCCTTTCGTTCCGCTCATAAATCTGGATCATTGGTATTAGAGTGGTCTTATTTTCATTTATTATTCTTCGTGCATGTCCCCGACAAGATCTAGGTACAAGAAGTTGGGACTCGAACCAGTCGATCCTTTGCAAGATAGGCCATGCCAAGCTTGAAAACAACCCATGGGGGACGAGAAGAAATATGATGGACCAGGAGATCCTTTTAAAATGTTTCTCAAGGAAGCCCTTGCGCGAAAAAGGAACGAAATGATGGACAACTTTGCACAGATCCTTCGGTGGCTGCCCACAGAAGATGCATCTTCATTAAGAGACCATGAAACCCCCTTCAAGGTATAAGTAAATTTTGATATTCCATTATTTGAAGTACTAATACATTCAGATGTTGTAGATAAATGGATGAATCTTCTCGAAGGGTATTTTTCGGTCCATAATTTTTCCGACAGGGAAAATATTACTTTTACACTCCTCAAGGTCATACCCCATGTTAAGGACTGGTGGGATAGTTACTCTGAGAAAAGGGCCATAGAGGAATATGCAATATTTGTGGTCACCCCCACATGGATTCCTTCAGGAATTCCATTAAAGAACAATACTACCCTGTTGGAAGTTATGAGGACCAGTACACAAGATGCACCACGCTAGGTTAGGAAAGGGACCAGACAATACTAGATTTCACCAATATTTTCCATACCTTAGGCACCAAATTGGGTATCAAAGAATCTGAACAACATCTAGTGCTCAAATACCACAGTTTTCTGCATAGATACATTCAAACATAAATGAAGTTTCTTGACATCACATCATTAGGTGCGGCTTATATATATGTTGTCAAGATTGAGAAAAAATTTACGTAGAATAAGTGAGAGTTTGGATCTGCAAACTCCTCACAGCCAAAGCAAGGAAAAGGTGGCCCCAACCCACAAAAAAAGGGATAGGGAAAATATGGTTGGTCTCAGGACAACCACTCCAAGCCACAATCCAATAAGGGTAATGAGAATTCGAAGAAGGACATGAGAAAATGGTGTGAATACCATAAAATCCCTTAGCACAACACCAAATAATGTCGCTCCAAGAAGTCACTAGTGGCCGAGCTGAAAGCTTTCAAGTCAAAGGAAAATTATGACTCTGAATCAAATCGAGAAAGTGGGAAGCGAATCATCGATGTTGAATCCAATGCCACTGTCACTACCACTAAAGTCCAACCAAACAAACCAGAAGAACCATAGGAAGGGGAACGCCTCTTTCGCTCACAGATGTGGGTAAAGGGGACTCCACTACATTTCATTGTCGATAGCGACATTCAAAAGAACCTAATTTCAATATAGGTCGTCGAGTGGCTAGACCTGTCGATAACACTGCACCTGCATCCCTATAACATTGTTTGGCTTCACCAAGGACAATATCTCCGTGTCGGTGAACAATGTCGTCTGCCCTACAACATCAAGCCCTTAAAAGATGAGGTATTGTGTGATAATTCTCCCCTTGAATTTTTTTATGTTATTTTAGGCCAACCATATTTGTGGAAGAGAAATTTTGTGTATGAGTCTAGACCCCATAGTTTTTTTTTTTTTTTAATGTCTAGCTAAATCAACAACTAGTTGGGCACGTACTCACGTTACATGTGGTCGTGTTATCCAACTGCTACCACTATAACATCTAGGTGTTCCCACAATTCCCCTTACGTGACACACATGATAAGTCAGGGGGATTTGAACTCAAAACCACATGGAACTTCATATCACTTCATATTCACGACACTTGCCAATTGAGCTGCCTCCCCAGGAGCCTAGACTCCGCAGTGTTATTATTACTTTGGGTAGACAATTGTACAAAATACCAAAGGTAGTGCTGCCTACTGCTATTTCTTTAATATTTGTTAAGCAATGTAGTAAGGTCATTTCACAGACCATGAAGTTCGTCTTATTTGTGATATGTGCTCACAGTAAGCATAAAGTCATCGTCACATCCATGACCTCTACACATAACCTCTATTTGCAAAAAAAGAAAGTGGATGGGATCGTGAAAGAGTACATAAACATATTCTCCTCACCCATCATGGTATCGACACACTGGCAATTCATGTATCCAATTGATCTAACCCCCGGTGCACCGCTACCTAATGGACTAGTCTATCATTGCTTGTTGATAGAAAATGATGAAATCAAGCACCAGATCCAAGAGTTGATTAAAAAGGGGCACATCCGACCCAACTCCTCCCCTTACGGAATCCTGATTGTGTTGGTGCAGAAGAAAGATGGGACCTGGAAGCTCTACATTGATTACAAAGCATTAAACAAAATCACAGTCAGGAACCGATACCCAACTCCCCAGATTGATGACATTCTTAACCAACTCAAGGGGGGAAATTTATTCAACAAAATTGACCTAAAGTCCGGATACCACCAGGTTACCATCGAACCAACTGATGTATGGAAGACAAATTTCAAATCTAAAGAAGGTCTCTTAGAATGGATGGTCATTCCCTTTGGATTAAGAAATGCACCAACAACTTTCATGAGATTGATGGATGATGTATTGAGACCCTTCACCAACTCTTTTGTGGTGGTATATCTCGATGACATCCTCATATTCAGTAGAACTTGGGAGGAGCACATGCAACATATTCAGTAGGTTTTAGGCACTCTGCGACAACACAAGCTATATTCCAACTTGGAAAAATTCTCCTTTGGCATGAACAGGGTCCAATACTTGGGCTACATTTTTTATGAGCATGGGGTACATGTGGATCCAACTAAGATCCAAGTCATTCATGACTGGCCATCCCCAACCACACTAACCGAGCTTCGAAGCTTCTTGGGACTTTCAAACTTCTATCGAAGGTTCATGTTGGGATTATCCCATATTGCATGGGCCCTCAGCCAAGTAACCAAGGGCGGTGGCAAGGAAAAGTTCGCATGGGGGCAGGAACAACAAAAAGAATTTTATGATATGAATCATCACTTGTGCTCAACTCCAATACTCTCCTTACCTAATATGCAACAATCGTTTGAGATTGATATTGGTGCCTTTGACTATGTTTTAGGTGCAGTCCTCAGTCAACATGGTCATCCAGTAGCATACATAGTGAGACAATCTCAGATACTATTCGGAAATACCCCACCTATGACAAAGAAATGTATTCCATTGTGCAATCTTGTCGTCAATGGAAGAATTACATTCTTGGAAAGAAGACAATCATCCACACTGATCACAAGCCTTTGTAGTTCATACAGACACATGGGAAGTTGCACAACGACCATCATCAAAATTGGCTTGCATACCTACAATAGTTCCATATCAACATCACGTATAAGACATGGATCACAAATCGTGTCATTGACTACCTCAATCACCCTCTCGTTGCTGCCCTCACCACAATTCTCCATTCATGTGGGCATGAGGCATCTAAGTGGCCCCAACTTTATTAGTGTGACCCTGACTTCACCACCAGCTATCAACTCTTGGGTACATGAGTAAATGTCACCAATTTTCACATCCAAGATGGAATGATATGCCATTTGGGCCACCTCTGTGTTCCCACAAGCGAGCGTGCAAAGCTGATTTGGGAGTCTCACTACAGTCAGATGATGAGACATTTTCACATGGAGAAAATTATGGCCATTCTACAGAAACATTTTTATTGGCCAAAATTTCGACAAGACGTCAGCAAGTATATCAGATCTTACACTTCCTATGCCATTTCCAAGCCATCCATCAAGAAGCAAGGCTTATACAGCCCTCTTCCTACTCATGAGAGGCATTAGATTACATGTCTGGCCTTCCATCCAGCAAGAACGACAATGATTGTGTATTTGTGGTGGTTGCTCGATTTTCAAAGCTGGACATTATAACATCCTGCAAGAAGAGCATCAAAGTGGCAGATATTGTCAAGATCTTCTTCGAACGAGTGTGGGTCCATTTTTGTATACCACATACCATCACCTCAGATTGGGATAGAAGGTTCCTCAACACATTTTGGTTGAGTCTCTAGTCATTGTTGGACACCAAGCTCACTAAATCCACTACTTTCCACCCCCAAACTGACAACCAGACATAGGTCATCAATTAGATGATTGTGCACATCCTACACATTTAAAACTCTAATCATCCACATACATGGGATGAGAGTCTTCCGTATGTTCAACACAACTACAACAGAGCTCTCCATAGCTCCATCGGTCATAGCCCATTTGAGGTGGGGCTGGGATTCCAACCCTTGGGTCCCATTGATGTTGCACTACCTCTTGCAACCACACATGCATAATCTTCCCAGGTTCAGTTCGAGGCCAACAAAGCCACAAGATTCATTGAGTGGATTCAGCACATCCGCCAACAAGTCCATGAGATTTTGCAGAAATCTGTTAGGTAGCTAGAGAGGTAGTAGTGGGGGGCTAGAGGGCCCATAGTGATAATAGTGGAGGCCATTCAATGTAAGGTGGACTAGGTACAATATATTATTAAATAAGGCCCACTATGGTAGTTAGATATAATAAATGGGTAGTTAGATATAATAAATGTAATAGGAATTCTTAGAAGGTTCTACTTCTAGAAGATTCCTCCTCTAGAATGTTCTTAGGTGATGGTAGCACTATATAAATGGGTTCAAGCAATCTAATGGGACATGAAGAGAATTATT
>ML840819.1:92034-102946 GCA_009831015.1 Picea engelmannii | reverse complement strand
TTAATCTGCAACCCTTATACCCTATATTCAAGCCCTTGAACTTGTTCAACCTTAGTTAAAATAGACTAGACATTGCTTTAACATTTTCCTCATCTAAATGAGTCCACAAACAATGTTCTTATTTTGATTTTGTCAACGAATATGCTTAAGCCCTTACAATACCCGAGACCTTAACACAAAACCTATAATTGACCTTAATGGAAAAACCCAAATAGGAATAGCTATTTATATACCAACTTCGGGGTTCTAAATTTGAGAAGACTTGCAAGCACCATACATGCATGTTGTATGGTGCATGAACTTCCATTAAATAATATAAGATTTGAGAAGACTTGGGAGCATCATAGATGCATTATTGTATGGTGAATAATATGAAAACATGTTGTTTTTTTTTGTTATTTGTTAGAGAATTATGAGCCTCATCCACATCAACACAATATGTATTACAATTTTTCAGCCCCTTTTATAGGTTTGAACATAAACCTCCAAGATAAAACCAGAAAATTTGTACCCGTGCTTGTATTAATATACGATGTGTATAGGGTTTAAACATAAATCTTTGGAAAGAAACCCCCAAAAAATTACCTATCTTCTTCATCCACATTACACGGGATGTATCGATCTCTTAACAAAAAAAATATTACATCAACAATTTTCAAGCAACATAAATCCACTTTCAAGAAAATTTATAATATTGTCATATTACTTCTTTAAAATCACTTCTTCTACCTCTAATATTGAGAGGTTGGCGCCGACGTCCTCCCAACACAACCCGCAGGTCGGAAGGTCCACGTCAGCACAGGATCTTCCATTTACCACTGGCCCAAAGAACACTCAAATGGCTCTTCTATTTCCCTATCGGGGAATCTGCACCCACATCAAACTTCCGCTGGATCTCCTCTTGCACTCGGGAGATCGGATTTCGTGCCTTCGCGAATCCTATGGTCAAGAATTGGTCTCTCGAATCCCTGAACCTCGATAACAGTCAATGCTGACCCTTTGCTCCCTTGTCGGGATTTTCCCTATCACGATTTCGGCGGTCGCTATGTCAAGTAACTGGTATTCTGGACTCCCAAATCCCGATATGCCAAAACTTCGATACACTCATGAGCTTTGACTCTTCAACGGTCCTTTCTCTCCTGTCGGGATTTCAGACTTCGCGGTATTGTGAATCCTAAATGCAACATTTTTGGAACTTCACTTCCCCTGAATCTCCGAAACACGCATGCCACCTGTCCACTCGCTGAATCCTCCGTGACCCACACAACCCTTTAGCTTTCGGGATTTCGCGACTCGGGATATCACAATTCCACTTGCAATGTTTACGGGATTTCAACCTACGAAACCCAGATATGGGATTCCACGTGTAAATCTGTCGCTCCCGTGACTCAGATCTACGGCCCTGGCCCTCCTGAGTTTGAACCCCTCGTTACACTTGCGGTAACTTCCCCGCTTCTCTGTGAGATCTAACAGCTCACGGGATTTCACAAATCCTCCTCAGATAATTCCTATCGTCCGTTCCTCCTTGATGATTTCTATGAATGGACTAAGTATTCCTCCGTGAAAACTTATCCACCTGCAGCGCAAACTTATGATGCCTTCTTGATTCTTTCAGATGCAACTTCGGTGGGACCCTTTCAGCGGTTACAAAGCCTTGTCTCTCCTGAACTTCCTTATACTTCTGAGTCTTAGTGAAGATTCTTGCACGCACTCCTTGCAGCAACCTTTAGACACTTCCAAGTGCTGAACTTTCTTCGACCCTGCGCACTCCTGTAGCAACAGTCTCTCACACTTCACTCAGGTTCCCAACCCTGAGACTTTACTTAGCTTGCGCACTCCCTGCACGGATCCTTTTCTCAACTGCACTTCTGAGTGAATGAGGAAAAAAGCTAAACTACCTGAGTCCTTCGTCAACACACTCCTTGCAGACGCTTCAACTGCACTCCTTGCAAGAACTCTTGCTCAGATAGAGAAACAATTGAAACTCATTCGTATTCTCTTTAAGACTTCACTCAAACCATGAAATCATATACACAACACATAAAGAAAATGTATAAGGGAAGCAAATATTCATGAGCATATCATTCAACATCAATACCCAGAGAACAAACACGAAACCATGAATTTGAATCAACCTCTTTCTATTAATCCAACTATTTGTACATGGGTGTTTTTACACAGCTCTTTGCTTCTCTTCTATGCTCTTCTCCTCTCTTCATACACTAATGTTGCTTCAGAATAATGTTACAATACACAATGAGGGTGTCTATATCCTGTTTCCCTCTTGCGCTCTGAACTGTCTAATCTACACATTCAATTCTACTTACTTTCATTAATTGCTATAAATGCCTTCTACCTACTAAGGACGAGAGTGAATTGCTCAAGGTCCATTTACATTATACAAGTGTGCTACATTAAATTTCCACATTTATGTTCGCGCATCAAATCCAAGAGAAATTCAAAATTTTCATTGGCGCTTGTCCAACTGTCCTTTTGCTTCCACGCTAGCTCGCTTGATGTTGGCGATGCTCCTGCATCATACTCCCTCGCTTGAAACTTTTCATGGGATCCTATCCATGAGCTTGTGCATGGTTTTTCCATGCTTCTGGATCTCTGCTTCGCTCTCCCAGTTGGCATCTTCAACTGGATGGTTCTTCCATTTGACCAGATATTCAAAGTATTCTTTCCGCCTGGTCTTCTTGCTCACTCTTTTATCCAGTATGCACTCCATCTGTGGCTTATCTGCAATTGGCATATGCTTTGTCCACTGGATCATTGGCTGCTCATTTTCTACTCCTGCTTCTTCAGCCTTATATGGGTACAAATTTGAGATATTGAATATCGAAGAAATTTCGATCCCATCAGGTAATTCAATCTCATAAGCATTCGCCCCAAATTTCCTCAAGACCTTACATGGCCCGATTTTCTTCATCTTCAGCTTATTATATGTTCCTCTTGGGAACCTTTCTTTTCTCAAATGTGCCAGAATCAAGTCACCAACCTCAAACTGAAGTTGTCTTTTATGTTGATCGGCTCTGCGCTTATATTCCTGGCTTGAATTCAGCAGTCGCTCCTTCACCTAGCTGTGAAGTTCTTTCATTGCTTCTGTGAAATCTTCTGCACTAGTGCTCCTAGTCACAGTATTTTATGAATCCCTCAATTCAGAAATTCCCCGTGGCTGCATTCCATAGACAATCTAAAATGGACTCTGCCCTGTGCTTCTGTTAACTGAATCGTTATAAGCAAATTCCGCCTGTGGTAATATATTGTCCCACTGGTTATGGTGTTCTGTCACCAGGCTTCTCAGCAAGTCTCCCAGACTTTTGTTTACCACCTCTGTCTGTCCATCTGTCTGAGGATGATAAGTTGAACTAAACGACAAGTTACTTCCTAGCTTCTTCCATAAGGTCCTCCAAAAATGTAGTATGAATTTTGTATCTCGATCCGAAACTATGCTCCTTGGTAAGCCATGAAGTCGAATGACTTCTTTGAAAAATAGATTCGCAATGTGAGTTGCGTCACTAGTCTTCTGACATGGAATGAAGTGTGCCATTTTGGAAAATCTATCCACCACCACAAAGATTGAATCACAACCTCTTTGTGTTCTTAGCAACCCCAATACAAAATCCATGCTAATCGCATCCCACGACCTCTTTGGTATGGGAAATGGTTGATAAAACCCCGCATTATGTTTCCTTCCCTTCGAATGCTGGCAAATTCTGCATCTGTCCATGAACCTCTTGACATCTGCTCACATTCTCAGCCAAAAATATGACTCATTCAACTTTTCGAATGTCTTGTCGTGACCAAAGTGCCCTACCAATCCTCCACTGTGTTTCTCCTTCAATAAGTTCTCCCTCATGGAGCATTTCAGAATACACAGTTGATTACCTTTAAACAGTAATCCTTCCTGGATCATGTATTCTATCCATTGGCTTTTATCTCTAAGAACTGGATTCTCAGTTGCTTCATACGCCTCTTTAAAATCCTGATCATCTGCGTACATGTCTCTGAGATCATCAAAACCCAACGTTTTGACTTTGAACTCCTGCAACAGCAAACACTTCCTGCTCAAAGCATCAACAACCTTGTTAGCAGTACCAGAAATATGTTTAATCACAAAAGTGAAATTTTGCATGTACTCAACCCATTTGACATGTCTCTGATTCAACTTCTCCTGTTGAGTCACAAACTGCAATGCATGATTGTCACTGTATAAGACAAACTCCTTCGGGATCAAGTAATGTCTCCATTTCTTCAATGCTTGTATAATAGCATAGAACTCCTTATCATAAGTGGAGTACTTCACTTTTGCTTCATTCAGCTTCTCGCTAAAGTATGCTATCGGTCTGTCTTCCTGACTTAAGACTGCCTCGATTGTAAATCTGCTTGCATCGCATTTCACTTGAAATGTCCTTCGGAAATCCGGCAACACTAAAACTGGTTGTTCCATGATCTTCCTCTTCAACAGATTAAAACTCTTCTCAGCCTCCTCTATCCAGTGAAAAGATTTATGTCTTTTCTTCACTGTATCCATCATTGGTGCACTAATTCCACTGAAATTCTTAATGAATTTTTGGTAGAAACTAGCCAATCCATGAAAACTTCTCACCTCGAAAATATTCTTCGGTGATGGCCAATTCTTGATCACTTCCACCTTATCTGGATCCATCCTCAATTCATCTGCAGAAATAACAAACCCCAAGTAGATGAGCTCTGTCTTCATGAATGAGGATTTCTTCATGTTTATCAACAACTTCTCCTGCTGTAGTCTCTACATCACTGTAGCCAAATGCTTCAGATGCTCTGTCGTTGTTTTACTGAAAACCAGTATGACATCTAAATACACAATGACAAATTTTTCGATGAACTCCCTTAGGACTTCGTTCATCAACCTCATGAAGGTACTTGGCGCATTTGTTAAGCCAAACGGCATAACAAGCCATTCATACAACCCTTCAGTGGTTTTGAATGTTGTCTTCCATTCATCACCTTCTCTCATGCGGATTTGGTGATAACCACTTTTCAAATCAATCTTTGAAAAATACTTTTCTCCACTCAAGCAGTCCATCAGATCATCCATCCTCGGCAATGGAAATCTGTACCTGATGGTTATCTTTTTAATCGCCCTTGAGTCAGTACACATCCTCCAGCCTTCGTCTTTCTTCGGACTGAGTACTGTTGGAACAACACATGGACTCAAGCTTTCCCTGACCAAACCTTTGTCCAACAAGTCTTGGACTTGTCTTTTAACCTCCTCATTCTCTTGCGGCGTCAACCTGTACGCAGCTTTATTTTTCAAACTGGCTCCTGGTATGAGATCAATATGATGACTCACACTTCTGATCGGTGGTAACAAATGAGGTAATTCATCCACCACAATGTCAGTGAACTCTTCCAGCAGTTCCTAAACTTCCTCTGGTAAATCATCCACCCTTGTGCTAGTCAAGACAATCCTCGTTTTTCTGACCACAATGAACTGTGGATCTTCCTTCTTCTTAACTTCTGTAAGAAGTTCCTTCCCACTCATGAGAAGTACTGTGTTGCTTACTTCTAGTTTCACCTCCTTATCCTTGATTGGAAGCAACATGCGAGTCCTCCCATTTTTCTCTAGGGTGTATGTGTTCATTCTCCCATCATGAATCAAATTCCTGTCATATTGCCACGGTCTACCCAGCAATAGATGACAAACATCCATAGGAATGCCATCACATAATATCTTATCATTATATCCTCCTATCTTGAATTCAACTAAACATTGTTTAGTGACAGTTACCTAATGTCCTTTTTGTAGCCATGAAACTCTGTATGGGCTTGGATGATCAGTCGTCTCCAGCTCCAGCTTCTCTACCATCTCTGTAGAAATGAGATTATCCGTGCTACCGATGTATACAATGACCTTGCATACCCTGTCCTTGGTCTTACAAGTAGTCCTAAAAAGTCTGGTCCTTTGGACTGAACTCTCTACCTCCTTCTCAGGTGTCAAAAGGACTTTTCGCATCATCAACGATCTTCCGCCTTCAACGTCTTCTGCCTCAACATCCCACCTCTGTGCTTCTGTGATGTGAGCTTCCCCACCTTCCTTATTTTTATCTGGACACTCGTAAGACTTGTGCCCATTCTTCCCACATGTGAAGCATGTTATTACTCCACCTCTTCCTCTTCCTCTACCTCTAGTACGAGGAAAAGTATTGTTATCAACATAATCTCCTCTCTGCTCAGTATGCTACCCTCTCTGTGAGGTTCCACCTCTCTCTGTTCGAGTCTGAGGTTTCTTCTAGTCTTCCTTGGGCTTCTGATACTTGTCCTGGGAAACTGATTTGCGTTTGGGATGACTTCTGCCTCAGCCTCTTTGACCTTGCTTTCGGCTCAGCTTCTCTTCCACTTTCAGAGCCATCTGATAAGCATCTTCCATCATTCGGAGGGTCACCATGCTTATCTCATCTTGAATGTCATATCTCAATCCATTCAGGTATCTGGCAACTTTCTCATCATCGCTCTCTTGATGACCTGCTTGGATGTTCAGCTTGTAGAATTCCTCAGTGCATTCTTTCACTGTCATCAGCTTCTGCCTCAGGTTCTGCATTCTCCTGAACAGAGTAATTTGATAATATCTGGGGATGAATTTCGCCTTCATATTCACGATCATTCTATCCCAGCTTTTGATCTTTTGCTTGCCCTTGCAGCGTCTGTCGACTTGTATTTCATCCCACCACAATGTTGCATGTCCTTTCAATCTTGTGGTAGCATGCTTGACTTTCTTGTCCTCTTCGACATCTTCATAGTCGAAGTATGTGTCTAGAGCTCTAATCCAGTCTAGAAGCTCCTCTGCATCCAAGTTTCCCTCATAAACTAGAATTTCCATCTTTTCTCTTGCACCCATCCTTGCAATAGCTCTGATCAAACGTTCATTCGATGCATCTTCAACTGCAACTTCTTCTTCTCATTCATCCTCAACTTCACTTTCAGAATCACTTAGATCCCCCGCACCGACTGTGCATCTTTGTGTTGTCTCCATGTCTTCGAGTCTAGCTCGTAGCTCATGCATATCTCTCTCCATAGCTGGATCTGTCATCTGCCTGCCTCTTCTTCTCGGCATTTCCCTATCCTCTGGTGGATCGGGTGTTTGCATGTCCCTTCTCCTTGGCGGCATGGTGAATTCTTCTTTCTCTGCTACAAAAAGCAAAGAAAATTTATGTGCTCTGATACCAACTTGGCGCCGATGTCCTCCCAACACAACCCGCAGGTCGGAAGGTCCACGTCAGCATATGATCTTTCCTTTACCACTGGCCCGAAGAACACTCAAATGGCTCTTCTATTTCCCCATCCGGAAATCTACAGCCACAACAAACTTCCGTTGGATCTCCTCTTGCACTCGGGAGATCGGATTTCGCACCTTCGCGAATCCTATGGTTGAGCGTTGGTCTCTCGAATCCTCGAACCCAGATAATAGTCAATGTTGACCCTTTTCTCCCTTGTCGGGATTTTCCCTATCGCGATTTCGACGGTCGCGATGTCAAGTAACTAGTATTCCCGACTCCCGAATCCCAATATGTCGAAACTCTGATACACTCGTGAGCTTTGACTCTTCAACGGTCCTTTCTCTCCTGTCGGGATTTCGGACTTCGCAGTATCGCGAATCCTTAATGCAACGTTTTTGGAACTTCACTTCCCCTGAATCTCTGAAACACGCGTGCCACCTATCCACTCCCTGACTCCTCCGTGACCCACACAACCCTTTAGCTTTCAGGATTTCGTGACTCGGGATATCACGATTCCCCTTGCAATGTTTACGGGATTTCAACCTATGAAACCTCGATATGGGATTCCACGTGTAAATCCGTCGCTCCCGTGACTCAGATCTACGGCCCTGGCCCTCCTGAGTTTGAACCCCTCATTACACTTGCGATAACTTCCCCGCTTCTCCGTGAGATCTAACGGCTCACGGGATTTCGTGAATCCTCCTCAGAGAATTCCGACCGTCCGTTCCTCCTTGACGATTTATGTGAATGGACTAAGTATTCCTCCGTGAAAACTTATCCACCTGCAACACAAACTTACGACGCCTCCTTTATTCTTTCAAATGCAACTTCGGTGCGACCCTTTCAGCGGTTACAAAGCCTTGTCTCTCCTGAACTTCCTTATAATTCTGAGTCTTAGTGAAGATTCATGCACGCACTCCTTGCGGCAACCTTCAGATACTTCCAAGTGCCGAACTTTCTTTGACCCTGCGCACTCCTGTAGCAACAGTCTCTCACACTTCACTCAGGTTCCCAACCCTGAGACTTTACTTAGCCTGCGCTCTCCCTGCACGGCTCCTTTCCTCAACTGCACTTCTGAGTGAATGAGGACAAAAGCTAAACTACCTGAGTCCTTCGTCAACGCACTCCTTGCAGACGCTTCAACTGCACTCCTTGCAGGAACTCTTGCTCAGATAGAGAAACAATTGAAACTCGTTCGTATTCTCTTTCAGACTTCACTCAAACCATGAAATCATATACACAACACATAAAGAAAATGTATAAGGGAAGCAAATATTCATGAGCATATCATTCAACATCAATACACAGAGAACAAACACGAAACCATGAATTTGAATCAACCTCTTTCTATTAATCCAAATATATGTACATGGGTGTTTTTACACAGCTCTCTGCTTCTCTTCTATGCTCTTCTCCTCTCTTCATACACTAATGTTGCTTCAGAAGAATGTTACAATACACAATGAGGGTGTCTATATCCCGTTTCCCTCTTGTGCTCTGAACTGTCTAATCTACACATTCAATTCTACATACTTGCATTAACTTCTATAAATTCCTTCTACCTACTAAGGACGAGAGCGAATTGCTCAAGGTCCATTTACATTATACAAGTGCGCTACATTAAATTGCCACATTTATGTTCGCGCATCAAATCCAAGAGAAATTCAAAATTTGCGCTGGCGCTTGTCCAGCTGTCCTTTTGCTTCCGCGCTAGCTCGCTTGATGTTGGCGATGCTCCTACATCAGAGGTGATCTAAATCAACTTAATATTGAGATAGATTTACTAGTAAATGAAAGTTTAAGTTTTAATAAAAAGAAAACACTAACTTTAATATAGACAAATTATTTAAACCAACTTGAGATTGAGATTTACTAGTACACAAAAATTTAACTTAAGAATTTGTAAATAATATTTCATTGATAAATTAAGGGATTAATTCAACCAATCATCATCAATGTTGTTGAATATTTAGCTAATTTTATTCCAACAAGTACCTAATTCAAATTCCCTAGAGTTAGACACACTAATCTACACCAATGGGTTTACTAGGGATGTCATCCACCTATGTGGGGAAACATCCATTAAGTTTCAATTGAAGTTTTCCTTAAAAATAATAATAATATATTAATTAATATATTTATTCGTGAAACTTAATAATTAATATTGAAAAAATTAAATAACAAATAAATAATATTTAAATACTTTAAAAAAATTTAAATAGTTTTCAATTATTTTGTTATGGTAAGTTCATTCTTCTCCCATTTTCAAAAATTAAAATTACTTATAACCAATATATAATATTAAATTGAATTTTTTTTTTTTTTTTTTTTCAAATCAAAATACTTCAACTAAAAAGTCAGGAGTAAGAAATATTTATTTTACCAAATTTGTTTAGGAGATTCAACAACTATCACAAATATACATGCACCAAGTATGAATATATCATTAAAAAAACTTGAACCTTAATAGATACACCCCCACTTTCATTAACTTGACAAGCGAACATTAATTAAAATATTCTTTTTAATTTTTAAAACAAAATTTCAATTATTTTTTATTAAATAAACTCTTCAATCTTATTCAACTTTTTTTTTTAAAGTAAGTTCATTTTATAAAAGTGCTCTTAACCACCACAAACATTTTATACATTTTCGTAACACTAAGACACTTTATGAATATAGTTAGTTAAATGTTAGAACATATTGATAATAATAAAAATTTAAATAAATATTAGAATAAAGACAAAAATTAGAAATTATTGCAAAGAAACTAGAAAATAATTACTTTTCACGTTATTTAGCTTTGCACATAAAGAAATGAGCAGTCCATGTTTCCTACTTTTGTTTAGTTATTACATATTATTCATAATAATAACAATTTTGGTGTTCATTTATTGAGATTTTAAGGTGGAAGTAATCATGAATTTATAAATTAATTTTGGAAGGTTTTTTTATAGACTAAGGAGGTGTATATATTCTACTTTCTATTGGATTTGAATCTATAATTTTTAAAGAAGAAACACATGTTCTTAACCATTAAACCCACTTAAATTGTTATATGAATTATGTTATATTTATAGTTTATATTGTATTAATTTCATCTTTAATAATAATTTTTTTAGTGGGAAATTGACAAAAACCATATTACTTGTTGAAAACCTTAAATATTTATTGTGGATATATATAACTAGACTTTGTAAAAACACAATAATAATAATAATATAATTTCTACTATATTAATAAAAAAATAAGATTCAATATATAACTAAAACTTGTAAAAACACAATAATAATGTAATTTCTACTATATTAATGAAAAAATAAGATTCATAACTATTGACAAATTAATAAAAATATTTACTCACTATATATTATTAAAAAAAAAAAAAAAAAAAAATATTATCTTTAATAAATACTTTATATTTAAGAAATATTTGTAATCTTGTTTTTCTATAATTTTAACTATATTAATGTAAAAATAAAATTCATAACTCTCCACAACTCAACAAAAATGTTTAGTTACTAAAATAAAAATTTTATACATAATAAATACTTTATATATTTATATATCTTTAATGTAATTTCTACTATATTAATGAAAAAATAAGATTCATAACTATTGACAAATTAATAAAAATATTTACTCACTAT
>ML840819.1:35182-50389 GCA_009831015.1 Picea engelmannii | reverse complement strand
TCATGTTCTTGGAAGCACCACTAGATAAAATACATACTCTTCATCCTTTGACTTCTGCTCTTCAGCATATGTTTCATGTGCATGGTACTTCTTCGTTCCCTTTTCATGTTTAAGAGGACATTGTCTGGCATAATGTCCAATCTCCTTGTAGTTGTGGCATCTAATATCTGACGCATCCTTCCCATGACATGGTTTCTTAGACTTCTTTGGGATGCCTTCTTCCCTTTTCCTTTCTCTTCTTCACATGGGAAGAAAGTGCTTGATTTTCATCATCATTAGTCTTCTATGATTTGGATATCAACTTGGATTCTTCTTGGGTGCAGTCTTCCCATAGCTTGTTGAACTTGGGAAATTTGCTTCTGGCACAAATCTCTTGAATAAATGGATCCCAAGAGGAGGGAAATCCATTAAGTGTAGTAGTCATGATTTCAACGTCTTCTACTGAATCTCTAATGTCTTCTAACTGGTCCTTGATCTGTGAGATCCTCATGAAATAGTTTCCTATTGTTTCTGACTTGTTCACTGTCACATTTATGAGTTGATGCCTTAGAGTAAGCTTTCGATTGGTATTATTACTTTCATAAAGTCTGGTTAGGTAATCGAACATTTCCTTTGGTGTCTTCAGTTTTGATACATTAGGTATCAGATGATCCTTTATTGAGTCTGTCAATATCCTCTTGGCCTTGACCTCATTCTTCCTGAACTTTGCTTTGGTGTCTTCTTTTTCTGGTTCTGGAGGCATCTCCTTGATATGATCCAATAACCAATTATCTTCTATAATGAGGAGAACTTGGTGCTTCCAGGGTCTGAAGTCATATGCTCCATCCAATCTATCTTCAACTCTCATGTTGTTTGACATTGTTCGTTGGTAGAAACCCTAGCACAATGAGAGTTTCAGGGAGTGCGTTGTTGATGAATGCAGCTATAGGAGACATCCTCCAGCTTACCAACCTGTGAGATGTGAAACATAGTAGCTATGTGAAGCCTTTCTATCAGCTTATAAACCTGAGATAAATCCCCTAAGAAGGGTTTTTGGTTCCAGCCTGAGAAATATCTAGGAATGTAGAGATGACCTCCTCCATGACGTGAGAGAGAATAACTCCAAATGATCATCTGGTGGAAAAGTGATCTGTTGAGTTAGGACGTGCATGTGGTTGAGCACAAGGTGAATGTGGGAAATCCCAAAAGAGTTGGTCACATCATCATGTGAACAAAAATAAAGATGATGTGATGGCCTCCTCTATTCAGTAGAGTTGATGAGAAGACTCCAGATGATTCTCCTATCGGTGGCAGTGGGAAAGCATATCTGTAGAGTGGGCGTGCCTATGGATGAGCACAGGTGAACGTGTGAAGATATTGTTCATCTTTATAATGTGGTGAATCAGAGCTTTTGCATCCCTATGGATGTGCCCCTAGTGGATGAGCACTAGTGGATGTATAAGATCCTTTGCTATATATTATTCAAGAGTCAGACCTACCTGTAACCCTAGTTATTATGTAAAGGGTACAAGTCGGCCCTATGTTAATATGATTAATATAAACAAGATAAGTAATACTGTGAATATTAATTATAATAATAAGTATATTTGACTTAGAGAGGTCGGCCCTGTTGTGCCAATAGATTCCCTTGTTAATTGGTCAAAGTCTAATATAAGTAGGAGATGATTCTCCATTGTAGAATCATATCCTTCTTGTGTGTTTTGGAAATTTCACCAAGTACTTCTCTTTGGCAAAGGTGTGCACCTCTCTTGGGCACTAGTCTTCTAGGGTTTAAGCACCCTCTTGTGTGCTAATTCATTCTTGGTGGTGAAAGGTGTTTCTCTTGAACAATATAGCAAAGGATTTGGCTGATTTTTTCTCCCTTGTTGAGAAGGGTTTCCCAGGATAAATCTTGTGTTCTTGTGCATGGTGTTTCTTCTTGTGATCTTGGTTGTTGCAACATTATTGTTTATGGTTAAGACATGATGAAATTGAAATGAATTACATTCTTAACCTATCTTAAATAAAATCAACATGGTATCAGAGCATAGGTCTTGAATATCCCATTGCACAAGATTTCTCCAGATCCTTTACTCTCTCATTTACAGAAACCGTACGGCCTTCCTAGGGTTTCCAGAAAATCTGTATGGTCTCCTTTTCAAAGAAGTTTAACCACTCAAAACTTGGACACTTGGGCTGAGAAATACATGGAAGGATACAACCTCCTTCAGTGTACCTCCATCAAGTCTCATAACTAAATTCCGGGCATTTTCAAAATTTTGACCCTAAGGGTTTCTAGGGTTTCGTCAAAATTCTACAGAAAATTATGAATCTTATTTCTGAGAATTTCTTGAAGAAGCTATCATATTTAAATTCGTATTGTTGGCATTCATAAGCCCAACAAAACCTAAAAGTGCTATCCTAGCCTATCCATTAGGTTTTCTATCCTAGTTGAAAAGGGTTTGTGAAGATGAGCAATTTGATGATGGGAAGCAAGCTCAACACAAAACTCCAAAGAAATGAAGACATCAACATCTCAACACTCTCAGGTATGGTTCCTATCAATGAAAATACTCGGATAATTAACAGTGGTGCCTCCATGCACATGACCGGTATTAGAAATCATTTAACACACTTCATTGAGAAAGAGACGCATCTACATGTTGTCCTTGGAGTTGATGCTAGATATAACGTGAGAGGAGTTGGAACCTCCACCTTCCAACTAGATTCAGATATGCAGCTCAAACTAGAAGAGGTTCTATATGTACCAGGAATGAAGAGAAACCTTGTCTCTATTTCGGCTCTTGAAGACAAAGGTTAAAAAATTACTTTCTCAGAAGGAAGAGTCCTTGCATGGCAGAAAGACTCTCATATCAGCTCTTCCAAAGTAATCAATGTCAGAGATATCAGCTTATATAAGTTGACTATCAAACCAGTTCAAGCCTTACTACATGACACTATTAGCCTAAGTGAGTTATGGCATAGAAGGCTTGTTCACATTCATTATAGAGCTCTTCCAACACTAAGGAAAATGGTAAAAGGTCTACCAGAGATCCAGATCCAGCATGAAGGCGTTTGCAAAGGTTGTGCCCTTGGTAAAAATGTTAAAGGATCCTTTCCTAGCAGTGACAACAGATCCAAGGAAATCTTGGACTTGATTCATTCAGATGTATGTGGGCCAATGATTGTTGCATCCTTAAATGGGTACTTGTACTATGTACTCTTCATATATGACCACTCCAGGAAGAATTGGATCTACAAAAGAAGAAGGATGGATTCCTTGCCAAATTCCAAGAATTCAAATCTCAGGTTGAAAACTTGACTGGAAGAAAAATCAAAGTATTGAGATCAGACAATGGAGGAGAATACACCTCAAAAGAATTCATTAATTTTTGTATTGAAGCAAGGATCAAGAGGGAGCTCACAGTTCTGCACAACCCTCAACAAAATGGGGTTGCTGAAAGGAAGAACATAACCATCATTGAAGAAACTAAGGCAATGATACATGATCAGAGTCTACCCATGACTCTATGGGCAGAAGCATGTATGACAACAGTATATGCTCAAAATCGTAGTCCTCATTGGATCCTGAAGAACATTACTCTAGAAGAAGCATTCACCAAAGTGAAACTTGGGATGGAACACTTCAGAATATTTGGATGTCTAGTGTACCTTCATATACCCAAAGAAAAGAGATCTAAACTAGAACCTTCAGGAAGAAAAGGTATATTTGTAGGATACAGTGAATCCTCAAAAGCATATTGAATCTACATCCTAGGATAGAGACAAATTGAAGTAAGAAGAGATGTTACTTTTGAAGAATAATTAGCCTTCCATGAATCTAGATAAGCTCAGATAGAAATAGATGGTGCAACAATACTCCTCCTCATTCAACAGTTCAGAGGGAGACAGATATTGTTCCAGGCGAGCCAACAACACCAGTTGATCCAGTTCCTCCAGCAAATTTAGTTGCCCCAAGTAATATACCTAGAATACCTTCCTGGGCACGTCAAACTTTAGAAGAAGAAGAAAGACATAAATCTCCACAAGGAGAAACTAGAGAAAGCAAGAGGCCTAAGAGATTCTCAAGCTACCTTTCAGCAATGACCCACATTATTGATTCAGAACCAACTTTTCATGGAAAAGCCTCAGGTGAACAAGTATGGAAAGATACCATGACTGATGAATATTAATCTATACTAAAGAATGATGTGTGGGATGTTTTCCCAAGACCAAAAGGAAAGTCCGCAATAACTTCCAAATGGATTTACAAAATCAAACATGTTGTTGATGGAAGCATTGAAAAATATAAAGCAAGATTCATGGCCAGAGGGTTCTCACAAATAGAGGGAGTCGAATATGACGAGACTTTTGCACCAGTAGTCAAATATACCTACATTCAATCCATCATTGCACTAGCTTCTTCCATGGGCTGGAAGATACATCAAATGGATGTAAAGACAACTTTTCTCAATGGAAAAATTGAGCAAGAAGTCTATATTGAACAGCCAGAAGGTTTCGTTATACACAACGAAAAATCTCATGTTTGTGGATTGAAGAAAGCCTTGTACCATCTAAAACAAGACTACGAGAAAATGAGAAAATGGATGGTTTCTTGATGAGTTTGGGTTTTAACAAAAGCACAACCGACCCAAATTTATATTATCTCTTTAATGGAAATGAATGCTTGATTCTAGTTCTATATGTGGATGATATTTTCATCACCGGCTCAGAAAGACTCATTGCTAAATGAAAACAGGCATTAACTGCCAAATTTGAAATGAAGGATTTGGGTCAAATGCATTATTTCTTGGGACTAGAAGTATGGCAGAGATCAAACGCAATTTTCCTAAATCAAGGAAAATATACCTTGGAGATTCTGAAAATATTCAAAATGACAGACTGTAAATCCATGCCAACTCGAATGGTAATGGACCTAAAGAAGATGATTGACATTGATTCAGAAGACGTAGATCCACATTTATATTGACATCTTATTGGATCCTTGATGTATCTAGTTAACACCAGACTAGACATTTGCTATGCAGTAAATGTGCTTAGCCAATTTATGAGCCAACCAAGACAAACACATTAGATAGTTGCAAAACACGTATTGAGATACGTACGAGTCACAATTGGTTATGGCCTAAGATATGCAACAAATGTGGACCTAATCCTAGAAAGGTATGCTGATGCAGACTAGGCAGGAAGTGCAGTAGACAGAAAAAGCACCTCGGGTAGTTGCTTCACCCTAGGTTCAGCCATGGTTTCCTGGTGCAACAGGAAACAAAGCTCTATGGCTTTGATTACAGCAGAGGTAGAATACATTACACTAAGTGTGGCAATTCTTGAAGTTGTATGGCTTCGCAAACTTTTGACAGACTTGTTCGATCATGAGATGGATCCGACTATCATTCATTGTGTTGGCACAGGGGTAGACCCAAGGTTCAACACTTCAACAACTCACCAACAAAACCCTAACTACTGGCCCTTTCATCAACACTTGCGAAGCAGATGAAGTCTCACCCAAGGTAGAGGTAAGGGGGGTTGTAGGACTCAGGTGTCTACAACCTGGATGGGACATAGATATGTGATTACAACACTTAATAGACCACTTAGCTAATCAATATGCATTAGTTCATAAATCTATTCACATCACAGATTAAACCCTAAGTATAGAACAACACAGTAACAACCAAGATCAAATACTTTTCATCACTTAGCACATAGTATTGAATCAGATCTAACAGTCATTCACCATCAATAGAGCAATAACAATCCATACATCTATCTAACATATATAAAGATCAGTGCACTAAGCAGATAAACACATGAACAACATGAACAACATTGCACAAAGAACATCAAAACGGGATATATGTGGTTCACCCCAGTGTGGGGCTACGTCCACCAACTTCTTCTTCTCTTCTTTATTAGTCTTCTTCAATCAGTTGCAGTCATCTACTACTGTGCACAGAGCCACAGAGCCCAACGCCATGGAGGACAGGATATTTGCACGCTGCCCGCCAGATCCTCCTTCCCAAGATTAGGTCAATGCACATAGCCAACTCCCTATTAGCACAAAGCCTCTTACAATCTCTTTCACTAAGCCAAAAATACCATGCACATAGCCATCCAGATCTACTTATGCACTAAGCTCGTTCTAGTACTTCTATTATAGTACTTCTTACATTACTTAGATCCCTATTTATACATTGAAAAAAGGCCTAAACATGGGTAAACCCATGGGCCGACATCCCATACCTGTTACATAAACCCAAAAATCCCAAAAATTATGCAAAATAAGTGAGATCCCACGATCTCCGCTTCGCCTGGGCGCTCCATCTTCGACCAGCCTATCGAAGTCCCAAAAATGGTCAAACATGATCAATGTTCTCTCAAAACCTGGTCGAGGGCCAACAGACCCCCAACACTCACCTGTGACTCATCCCAAGTCACTCTGATCTGGGCAACACTGCTTCAAAGGCCTCAAGCTTACCTCGAGCTACCTCGACTTGTTGTGTCACTAGAACCTCCTGCTCGACGAATTTTTGAATTACTTGCTCATGACAGGCCCTTCCGAGCGTTGTTCCACTGTCACGACCATTTGTTCCAGCTGTGAACCTTGTCCTTCGATCTCTTCAAAAAGCATGCAGGCTTCATCCTGCACCGGCTAGAGTCTCTATGTAACCTCCATAACTCTACTCTGGATGGAATTGACCTTCTGTTGGACTACACGCTACTCTTGTGACCTATTCATCTTCTCAACTGCAATAAGTAGCTTCATCTATTCTTGCACAGTGGAGGCTTGTTGCTTTGCCTCCTGGAGTTGTGCTTGAAATCTCCTCAACTCTGGATCTTCTGCAAAGCGCTCATAGGTTTGTGCACTTCGATCACTTAATTGTTTACATTCTAAGTCCAATGCCTTGATTCTTTCTACTGCGTTCCTGGCAGCTTCTTCCCTTTGATTGTGCACTTCTTGTGGAGTGCTAGGTACTGCTTGGAGTTCTAACTCCATTATCTGTGCCTGAAGTTGTTGAATGGCTTCAGTGAGCTTCCCCACTTCCATCTCAGTTGACTCTGGTTCCTCCTATTCCAAGCCTGACATAGACCGAAGTGCTCTAGTTACTGCCTCTTTGATCGCAATCTTCTCTACGAGCAGTTGGTCTTTTTCTTCACGTATCTTCTCATTGTTCTGCTCGAACTCAGCCTAAATTTCACTTTTCTCCTTCTGTGCAACTCGTAATTTTTCTAGGACCTCCTCCTTTTCTTTCTTTAAGGCCTCTGTGGCCTACTCCTTTTCTTCTTGGTCTCGACAAAGTCGAGCCTCTATCACATCTTCTAACCTTCACAACTGGGTGCCTTCATCCCCCAATTCTACACTTTATGTTGAAGATGGCATAGTAGGCACTGCGCGGCTCGAATGGATCATTTGTTGTATGTCCTTCATCTCCTTCTCTATTATGTCATACATCGACTCCTGCTTTGCTCCATGTATCTACAAGATGTCTTCTAAAGATATTTTACAGTTATGATGATGAGCTCGATATCATCCACTGTGAGCACATTCTTCGACTGAGCCTTGTTGGCGCGAGCCTTCTTTCTTGCCGAAGGTTTCTCCAAGGAAACCTTCCTCTTCTGTAATGATTCTGTTGTGGTGAGGGGATCCCTCGATGGTGTGGTTTCTCCTTTGTCCTTCTTTTCTCCATCTTCCCCTCCTTCCTCTTGGTTCACTTCATCTCCTCCTCCTCCTGCAGGTGAGTCAAGTGCAGTTTCCTCCGATGCATTGTCCTTCTCATCACTTTCTATGTCTTGGACTTCGTCCTTTTTCTTATTTTTATTTGCACTACTCTGTCCATCATATTCGACCTGGGTGACCAATGGACTTCCAATGATGTCGGGGTCAGAGACCTCTGCATCTTCGACCGGTAAAAGGAATTCTACTGGCCATTCCTTCGTGATCTCTTCCATCTCTTCCTCGATCAAATTATAGTAATATTGCAGCTCCTCCTTACTTTCATACCTACGCACGGTGATGTAGATGAAGTTTTGGTCTGTGTGGAACTTTGTTAGTGGCTTGTACTGATGGAGTGTATTCAGTTTCATTCAGGGGAATGATTCAATGGTGTGCTTCAACTTTAAGTAGTAAGTATGGAAGACAACATTCGACTGCCACTGCTTCTCCATGTCGTTTGTATACCACAAGGTAGTGAACCTTGCAGCCAATAGTTCTTATGGCTCAAATTTCAGGAAGGCTACTCCTTCCAGCATTTTCCAAGCGACAAATGAAATCAAGATCAGTAGCCAACTAAAGTGAAACTCGTATCCTTGGTCCTGTGCTTCGCGGAAATCCTTCTCCAACTCGTTGATGAGGTAACTCACCTAGTTCATCTACATTCCTTCGACACACTTCCTTACGAGGTCGACTACAAACTCTGTGACTTGTGTTGGATGGTTCTTTCGGACGAGCTTGTTAGTGATCAGTTGGAAAGCAAGGCCCATTGCGCCATCCTGGATGGAGGCTACCTTGTAGCCTCGCTTTCCCTTCTCTACATCGCCATAGGCTTCCTTTATATGTTGTGTCAAAGAGTGATCTGATGTCTTCCCTGGGTAGAACTGGTGAGGGTCTGGTCCTTGAATTCTTAGTCCAGTGATCAGGTGGATCAAAATCAGATCCACATTGATGCACCTATCTAACCAAAGACAACCTCCATGATAGCACGACAGGAAGATTTTAACGCAAGTGTTAACCTCCTGATGTCGACCGAAGTGGGGGATCTTCATCACATTCAATATTGTGGAGCGCGTGAGCTCCTTAATACACGACTGGGGAACTATCTTGGGCTTCTTCCCAATCATCTTCATCAGGTACCTATGCAGTGCGAGCATCGCATAGTTTTTTTTATATCCGAGGTTGAAATCGTTGATCTTGAGAGATGGGATCAGTCCCAACTGGGGTCCAATTGTGTGTATCCCCTTCAGGAGGTACGCAATGATAAGAATCCACTCAAAGTCACGTGGGACACTATCACGGCTAACTACACCAACCAATGGCAGTATGTAGTCAGGCAAGACCGACGGGATCTGCTTCGCGTTATCCAGATCATCGCGGTGCTTTCTTCTTTTCTCACTCGTAATTCAGCTAGATCAATGTCCAGTCAAGGGGGATTCTTTCAATCCCCCATCGACAATGCCTATATTCCTACAGACATGAATTTCTCGTCCATGAAGTCGATCAAAATATCCTCTACAGACTTCTCTAGCGCGCTATGCTCGCCCGACATTCACACTTGTAATCACAGAGATCGGGTAGGCAAACAGACAGACAAGATAATAAAATGGATGGTAAGGTATAGACAGCATAGCACGGTATGTAATCAATTATCTGTTAGCTCAGATATCTCAGTTTCCAAAAATTGGTCTCGATGCAGCATCTGACGGATTAAATAAGCAATGTCATAACGGATTCCTCAAATGGGTAGGAATGCCTCAATCAATATGAATCCATCTGTTATGGTGTGGTCTCAAAGGTCCAGTGGTGAACTTTCCATCAATAACTGTGTTTCTAGTTGTTCTGGAGCATCGTTCTAATGGTCAGGATGCCTCCAATGGTCATATAGCTTCGTCATGGCTAAATCCCATTATGCATGGTTTTGCTATTCCAACGAGGTTCAAGTTCTGCAAGTATGCCTTCTGCGAAGTCTTCTCTAGAACTTCCTGCAGTTTTTCTAATTTTGTTTTCTTCTTACTACGCTTTCTGTCCTTCTTTCATGTGATTTGAGTCTCTGGATTCCTCTTTCCATTCTTATTATTTTCTTCCCTTAGCGTAGTAACTTCGCACTGTTGAGGGTCTTCCAAAGGGTTCAAAGGTAATAACACTTCTCTTACTATTTACGGGGTGAATGCACTTATTTCCTGCATGGGCAGGTTCTTTAATCCTTCTTGTGTTCTTCCAGCTTTGATAGCTAGTTCTCTGGCCCTTTATTGCTTCGAATTATCCTCTTGTTCTTCTACTAGTTGCGTTATTTTTCTAGATATGAAGTCCCTTAATTATTTGTTTTTTTTCTGTAGCTTCCCCCTCTGTTTTCGTTTGCATCTGATCTTTCTCAATCCAAGCCTTTCCTAACAAAAGTGGAAAAGGGGCGTTGTTCTCAACAAACTTAATGACTTCAAATTCTTATTTGGTTGATGTTTCATGAGAAATCATAGGTACATTAGTAATTCTTCCACATAGGGTTATCATCTTTCCTTTAAACAATCCTATCCTTCCCAATGAAGGTACTATAGAAGGATTTCCCAAAATTTCCCAAGTGCTTTCTAGCATAATATTCACCTGTGTTTCCTCATCCAAGACACAGTCTATGTCGAAGTCTCATATTCTTTTTTCTATGTGTTGCTTCTCTTTGAAGATATCTGGTAAATTGATGTCTCTGTGATCATTCAGTGTTTCTTTCAGTTGTAATAACATAGTCTCTTATTCTTTCTGGTTTTCTAACATATCCTTAGTCCCTTGACCTTCTTCATAGTTTTCTTGTCTCATGTTCATCTTTTCAACTTTGGCAATCATTCTAGGGAAATCCTCAACTTCATGGCCAATAGATTTACAACGAAGACAAATAGGACATGTACCAGGGCATTCCTTAGCAAGATGTCTCGATCTTCTGGAATTATAACACAGTGTCAATCCTCTCTTTCTCTTGAATGATCCTCGGCCTTTCCTATACTACGCACTGGGATCACAGTGATGGACCTGCAATCTACAAAAATTCTTTCTGGGTTTTTGCATCCACTTGGTAGTCCAAAAATTATTTCTATGCATAGGAATAACATATATTTCACTATCTCTATCAAATCTATTCAGATCGACTCTTTCTTCTAGTTGTGCCCTAGTTTTCAGACTAGGATAAAATCTATCAAACATACCTAGATTCATACTTTCGAAGAAAAATTTCTCACTTACCTTACCTTTATCAGAGCACAAAGCTTTAAGATCTTACCTCTTTTCTTCAGATCCGATTCCTTTCTTAGCACAGATCTTTGTAATTCAAGTAGAATATTGTGCACTACAGCAAAAAATCTATGCACAGAGCTTTCTCTTTTCTTCAATTCCCAGCAATCACATTTTCAGGTCCCGGCAACAGAACCATTTTTTGGCACAGGGGAAGACCCAGGGTTCAATGCTTCAACAACGCACCAACAAAAACCTAACTACTAGCCCTTTCAGCAACACCTGCAAAGAAGATGAAGTCTCACATGAGCTAGTGGAAGGGGGGGTTGTAGGACTCAAGTATCTACAACCTAGATGAGACATAGATCTGTGATTACAACACTCAAAAAATCACTTAGCTAATCCATATGCATTATTTCATAAATCTATTCACATCGTAGACTACACCCTAATTATAGAACAACACAGTAACAACCAAGATCAAGTACTTTTCATCACTTAGCACATAGTATTGAATCAGATCTAACAATCATTCACCATCAATAAAGCAATAAGCATGCATACATCTATCTAACATATATAAAGATCAGTGCACTAAGAAGATAAACACATAAACAACATGAACAACATTTCATAAAGAACATCAACACGGGATATATGTGGTTCACCCCAGTGTGGGGCTACATCCACCAACTTCTTCTTCTCTTATTTATTAGTCTTCTTCAATCAGTTACAGTCATCTGCTACTATGCACACAGCCACAGATCCCAACTCCGCGGAGGATAGGAGATCTGCGCACAGCGTGCCAGATCCTCCTTCACGAGATTAGCTCAAGGCACAGAACCAACTCCTTATTAGCACAAAGCCTCTTACAATCACTTTCACTAAGCCAAACATACCATGCACATAGCCAACTATATCTACTTATGCACTAAGCCCTTTCTAGTACTTATTACATTGCTTATCTCCCTATTTATACATTACAAAAAGGCCTAAACATGGGTAAACCCATGGGCCCACATCCCATACATTACAAAAACCCTAAAATCCCAAAAAGTTAGCAAAATAAGGGAGATCACGTTATCTCCACTTCACTTGGGGGCTCTATCTTTGACAAGCCTATCGAAGTCCCAAAAATGGTCAAACACGACCAATGTTCTCTCAAAACTTGGTCGAGGGCCAACACATTGTGACAACCAGAGTTGTGTGAAGCTCTTAGAGAACCCATAATTTCATGAAAAATCAAAACATATTGAAATCAATTACCACTATATCAGATACATGGTGCAGAGGAAGACAATTCATGTTCAATATCTTTTGAATCATGAAAAAATTGTTGATATCTTCACTAAACCACTTGCCAAGACAAAGCTCGAGTATTTCCGTGAGAAACTTGGCCTGATGGAGAATGCCTCCCTAGATGAGAGGGAGTGTTGATGAATGCATCTATAGGAGACATCCTCCAGCTTACAAACCTGTGAGATGTGGAACATAGCGGCTATGTGAATCCTTTCTCTCAACTTACAAACCTGAGAGAAATCCCCTAACAAGAGTTTGTGGTTCCAGCCTGGGACAGAGCTAGGAACGTAAAGATGACCTCCTCCATGATGTGAGAGATAAGAACTCCAGATGACTATCTAGTGGAAAATCGATCTGTTGAGTTAGGACGTGCATGTCACTAAGCACAAGGTGAATGTGGGAAATCCCAAAAGAGTTGGGCACATCATCATGTGAATAGAAATGAAGATGATGTGATGGCATCCTCTGAGCAGTAGAGTTGACAAGAAGACTCCAGATGATTCTCCTGTCGGTTGCAGTGGGAAAGAAGATCTGTAGAGAGGACGTGCATGTGGACGAGCACAAGTGAACGTGTGAAGATTTGGTTCATCTGTGTATTGCAGTGAATTGGAGCTTTGGCATCCCTATGGATGTGCCCCTAGTGGATGAGAACTAGTGGGTGTATCATATCCTTTTCTATATATTGTCCAAGAGTCAGACCTACCTATAACCCTAGTTATTATGTAAAGAGTACAGGTCAGCCCTATATTAATATGACTAATATAAACAAGATAATTAATACTGTGAATATTAATTATAATAATAAGTATATTTGACTTAGAGAGGTTAGCCCTGTTGTGCCAATAGACGTCCTTGTTAATTGGTCAAAGTCTAATATAAGTAGGATATGATTCTCCATTGTAGAATCATATCCTTTTTGTGTGTTTTTGAAATTTCAGCAAGTAATTCTCTTTGGCAAAGGTGTGCACCTCTCTTGGGCGCTATTCTTCTAGGGCTTAAGCACCCTCTTTTGTGCTAAGTCATTCTTGGTGGTGAAAGTTATTTCTCTTGAAGAATATAGCAAAGGATTTGGTTGGGTTTTTCTCCCTTTTTGAGAAGGGTTTCCTAGGATATATCTTGTATTCTTGTGCATGGTGTTTATTCTTGTGATCTTGGTTTCTGCAATATTCTTG
This sequence comes from Picea engelmannii, assembly GCA_009831015.1. NCBI lineage: Eukaryota > Viridiplantae > Streptophyta > Pinopsida > Pinales > Pinaceae > Picea > Picea engelmannii. The sequence continues at coordinate 36,991 of ML840819.1, read as the reverse complement.
TTAATGGTTAAGACATGATGAAATTGAAATGAACTACATGCTTAACCTAGATTAAAGAAAATAAACATGCGCTAGGGTAGGGCACATTTCTCTGTGAAATTTATCCACAACGACCTTGGGATAGTGCTCAACAAACTTGAAAAAGTATTGCAACTGCAAGGTGCTATTGCAACGATCTTTCTTCAGTGGTCAAACTATTCTGAAGGTAACCAGCGTTGATACCATGTTAGATTATCCTTATTTACAGAGAATTAGAGTTACCAGTGTTCTTTTAGTTCATTACCATTAATATATATATATATATATATATATATTATATAGCAACATAAACAAGACACAAAAGAACACAAGAGATTTATCCCGGGAAAACCCCAAATGGGGGAAAAACCCAGCAACATTTCTTAGACAGATTTCGTTCACAAATTCCAATGATTCCCTAGCTCTCAAGAGCCTAAGACAAGATATAAACCCTAGCACTAGGCTAGCGCACCTCTAGTGCTCACAGTTGCAGCAACAACACAATACAAGAGGAGCACACCTTATTAGAGAGGTAGCACACTAGATAAAGTAGCCACCAAGAATATCCAAAACCCCAGCTCTGTGTCTCCTCTTCCTCCTCAGACTTGCAAAATGTTTCCTCAATGATGGAGTGTATTGTGAGTGTTTCCAAATGAGCTAGATGTCCTCCTTATTTATAGTCTTCAAGTCAACTTCCTAGGCCAACTTCTTCTCTAGGAACCTTATTTTTTATTTATTATTTTTTGTGTGGGCCAACTTCTCTTATGGGTATTCTTCTTTTTGTTTAATGGTCTTCTTGGACTTCTGAAATGTTCTCTTCATCTAAGAAAGGTATTCTAGAGGAAATTTCCTCCTGTAGCTACCAAAACATCAACAACCACTAGGGCTTGCAGAGCCTAATGTTGGTCTATGTTATGTGTAGATGTTTTGTGTAACTCATGATATATTCTCATTGGGGTGGAGGTATATTTCTATAAAATTGAGCATCGATACGAATAGTGCTTTCCATATTCCTTATATATCTCACACCATTCTTTGAATTGCGGTGTAACCTGCAATCAAGGGTTCATCGACCCTATTTCTACTCAACCCACTACTATGCACAATGTAGGGAAGTCTACTACTATATGGCACTTTGTTTTTCACCCAATGAACCATATCTACTCTCATGTTTCTTTATCATAAGTCAACTCATGGAGTTGCTCTATCAGAAAGAAGAGTTAGTTCTACACTCATGCCATCCTTGGAGTTATCATAAAGGTTTGTGCTCAACACTTATTTTCTTCCCAGACTTATTACTCCCCTCCTTACTACATGCTCAGTGCTTCTCTCAAAGTATTTATTTTCTATTGCATCAAGGGAATACATGTCATTAGAAAAAGGCCTCCATAACATTATAAAGGGAGCTAAAACAATAGCTATCTCATTACTTCTCTTAATCATTGAGCATATTCCCAAGTGTTTTCCTTTTCTTGTTCTTTAATGTCTTTTAGCTCTGCAACAATTTAGAAGGCCATACGTGTTTCATTGAAAATTTGAGTTGTCCCAGAGGGAGTGGTTTTCACATACTTTATGTACCATCATATTGCATGAAACCACAATGTCATTTGAAACTCTAGTATCTTCGTGATATCAATCGAGATCCCAGTGCATTCCATACACCTTCGGATAGGAACCAATGTTAGTTTTCATCCTCCTCTCTTTGCCCAATGAACTTTGAGGGGCATAACCTTATAAAACCCATTGTCACACCAATTGTAAGCCCTTAAGGACTCAATTACTAAATGAATC